>CAMOHE010029501.1:0-28283 GCA_946598075.1 Artocarpus hirsutus | reverse complement strand
TCCTGGGCAAACCATATGTAATTCACCACCGTAGTGGCCCAGCTGGGTTTCGGGACCTACCCCCAAGGTCGTTCACTACACGACTCGATCTCTGATATGGCATCATGCCCTCAATATATATACACATATATATTTCTTTGATTATTAAAATATCTTCTTTACCAGATCTAATCATTTATATTCATTATGAGGTTTATTATGAAATCCACCTCAATCTATTGTTTCAGAAAACAGTTAATAGAAATCTTTTGTCAACAAATCATTTGAAAACATTTTCGTAAAAATCCCTTTGAGGCCAAAATATTTAAAACTGGCTATCAAAGAAGGGGTAGAAGTCCTACCTCGATATCCGTGTCGGTGTCCCACACCGTAATCCCGGTCCGCTATACGTTAGCTCCGCGGATCCACGCACAAATCCTAAATGCATAGTAACTTAGTCCATTAGTATCTAACCCGAGATATCCTATGATACTAAATCATCTCATGGTGTCCTAGTGTGCCTTTTAGGTTCATAAAATCATTTTATAAAGTTGAAATTTCAATCGGGGTTTAAAACAGTAAAAGCAGGTGAAAAATCACAAAACTACACCACGTCCGGTCGGCCTGCCGGAAGAGCAGGTTCGGTCGGCCGAACATCTCCAGGTTCGGCCTACCGTCGGATGAATCCGGCCTGCCGATCCTTTGAATCCGGCCTGCCGATATGAGAAAATTTTAGAATTTTTCACGCACGGGTTCTCGGCCTCCCGAGTCCCAATCTTTAATCCAACCTGTTTTTCTCAATTCCTAGGCATGGATAATCATCATAAACAATAGAAAATCATAATAGAACACTTTTTAATGGATTAAAACAAGTTTTAAACAAGATTTTCTCAAAAATCTGAAAATGGAGAAAATAGAGGAAAAATGAAAAATCTTGATTCCAATCCGTTTTTGATGAAATAAGGTTTGCATTCTAGCTGATCTAAGTCTATCTAACTTATATTGAAGCTTTTCTAGGCTTAAAAACTCTTAGATTCCAAAATGCAAGAAAATTTGAAAAATATAAAAAGTTTTAAAATTTTGAAAACTAACCTTGAATCGAAGTTTGAAAACGATGTTTTTGTTGTTAAATCTCGTTCCCGAGCCTTCAATCTTCTAACTCGATACTTGAAATCGAATTTTGAATCAAAAATTTAGAGAAAGAATGGGAGAGAAAGTGAGAAACTGAGAGAGACAAAGAGAGAGGAAAGAGAGAGAGAGCACAGGTGAGAAAAATGAGAGGAGAGAGAGGAAGAGTCAAATAAATAGAGAAAAGAAAGACAAAACCAGTGAAGGAAAACCGTGTGTACAGCATGTGGTTTTTCAAAAAGGACGTGTTGGTCATTTGACGAATTGTTTTGTTTTAAAATTTAAAATAACACGTAAAAATAATTAAAAATCATTAAAAGAATCAAAATGACATTAATTTAAGAATTTCACAAAATGATCTAGTTAAGTTTAGAATAATCATTATGGCACACTAATCCACCATTTAATACTCTAATTATACTTAATTAACTTCGGGATGTTACATGTTTGTGATAGTGTCAAATCCTCTACTAAGGCCTCAGGTGTTGTGTATGTATATAAGTGTGGTGAAGTTGAATTTAGTGGAGTTGTTGGATCTTCTGATTGATGATCTATAACTGCAGTTTCAATAGGGACTTCATTTGGGACCACATTTATCCGAGAGGTGTTTTTAATATCTTGACTTGACATAGGTGAAGGTTTAGAAAAAATTAGAGGTGTTGTGAAGTATGAAGTTGTGGGTGGTAAGGCAGTGAATTGCCAGAGGCAAAGAAAAAAGTATTTTTATTAAAAACAAAGACTCTTCCATGTGGTACTAGGAACTTATAGCCTTTATGATTGCTATTGCAGCCTAAAAAGCTACAGAGCACATCTCATTTAAAGTTTGCGTGAATTATATTCTTTTAAGTGAGGAAAACAAGTACATATGAGTACCTTGAGCATGAAGTACTCTGGCTCTAGTGAAAAGCTTCTTTAAAGGAGACTTGAGGCCTAAAATTGGTGTTGGCAACCTGTTAATTAGAAAAACAGCAGTGGCGAATGCATCCTCCCAATCGATTATAGGCAAGGAGGACTAAGCAAGTATTGTGAGACCAGACCCGACTATATAGCGATGTTTTCTTTCAGCCAAGCCATTTTGTTCGGGATTTATGGTACATGACACACGGTGAAGAATTCCATGAGTTTGAATATACAAAGTGAGTGATCCGTACTCTCCTCCCCAATCTGTTTGAAGGGTTTTTAAATTTTAATTGAGATGTGCTTCTACTAGGGACCCTTCAAATTTTTATTGAGATGTGCTGCTACTCGGGTTTTGAAATAAATAAAGGTTTGACAAACCTTTAAAATCTGTTTGAGGAAATACATTCAAGTATACATTGAAAAGGCATCAACAAAGGAGACGTAGTAACGATAGCCATTTATGGACATAACTGGTGATGACCCCAAAGATCCGAGTGTACAAGTTTTAAAAGGGCAATATATTCAGTTTGCGAATTTGGAAATGGTAATTTGTGGCCTTTTCCCATAGGACAAGTAGTACAAAAAGACTGATTTTCATCATAGAAGTTTTGACGTTACAACTAGATAACACATGCTTTACAATCATTGTGGCAGGATGCCTTAAACGCCTGTGCCACAGTTCATATGAAGACACACTTGACCCTACACTAGAAACAAGAAAACAATTTGACCAATACGCAGACCTTGCAGTAGTTGTGGACTGAGCAGGCTGCTGCTTCATTGAATTTTTAAAATTCGAAGAACAGCTGGAAGACTTGACTGTAGCAGACAACTGAGAAGAGGATTTGAGTTGGGTGGATAATGAGACCACGAATGGGACATGGTAGAGGCCTCTTTCAAGTGCCCCTCGAAGCAACGTTTCCCGCGTTGCTAGTTCCTTCACAAGACAAAATGATGGTTGAATTTAAAAAACACTTCTTTATGTTGTGCAAAGTGTGAGACACTAATTAAATTGTTAGTTATAGTGGGAACATCATGAAGATTACGTAGCATGAAGGACTAAGAGAAACTTGAAACAGATTTTTAAAGAGGAATTGCCAATTTTATGGATTTTCAAAACTTGCCTTTTCCCACAAGCAATTTGTTGCTGGTGAGATACTCCGTGACATGATTCGTTGTTCCGATGTTTGAGAACCAGCTTCCTTTCGAGTTCAGATCTTGGCTAGCCATCGTTGCCTTGGAAGGATATGATCCACTTGAGTTTCCACCACCAGCTAAGCTTTGCACATCAGAAAAGTTGCTATCTGGACCTATATAGCCCTTGTGCACATGTGGCCAAAATTTTCGCACAACTAACATTAGTTCTGGCCTCTTCCACGTCTTCCTCTTCCATCGTAACCATTAGAGAGGCCCTGAAAGGATTTTCCACCAGTTTTAGACAGTTTGCCACCAGAGGGCTTTTTCTACTGCCACTGAGCAAGATCAGCAGACGGTTGAGTTGCTTCAGTGTTGTCGGAGTGCTACTCAAGCCTGTTTTCATAGGCAAGTAAGAGCACTGAAACATCTTCACGCGTGTATGGATCGGTGCGAGGGGTGACATTTACAGCCACAAAGTCAGTATTCATTTCCCAATCCAACAAGTATGTTCAGGATTTGATACTCTTCATAAATCTTTTGGCCAGCAGAGAGCAAGATAATAGCAAAGGTCTTCATTTTCAACAGATACCCACGCATAAAGAGCCCTCCTTTCTTAAAGCTTTTAATATGAAGTTTGTATTGCATGACCTTTGCCTGGGTCTGTGAGAGAGGATTCTTTCGACCCTTGACCAGATTTCGTGAGATCCATTGCAATCCACCAATTCTCTCACTCATTGAGGCTAACAGCCAGGAAAACAGCAACTGGTCTTGCCTTACCCATGCAACCCATTCCAGGTAACCCTTTTTTATATAGGAGATGGCAATGGAAAGAATACTAGGATGTATAGAAGAATGTTCTGGGATTCTTGTGATAATAAGAAAACAAGACAATGTTACAATTGCAAAGAAATTGGATAAGAGAGACAGTCCGTATATGCAGTAGAGTAGATTGGTGAAGAGATGGCAATATCTCAGCTCTGGTGTCCGTGGTCTGCAGCTGCAGTATTAAAGGTGCCTCCGGTAGTGGCTTGAGGATTGGCATTGGCAGTGGCCTAAATATTTAGGAATTATGCTTTGGTGCCTCTGGATTCTTCAAGAACAGAAAAAGGAATTTTTAGCTAGAGTTTATCAAAACCACAAAAAAGAAAAAAAAAAAAAAAGGGAAGTTTAAATGCAATATTCTTGCAGCTTGCATGTCAGCAATGAACTTGGGGCAATTTTTTTTTTTTAAGTGAGGGTGAATTGATGGAGGAGTTTTTTAGCAGTTTATTAGTTGTTTGGAAGAACGGTTAGAATCATCACTTATAATTGTGAGTAATATAAAGCTCTTACATGTTAAACTATTGGTCTTCTTCAAACGGCCTATATATGTCATAGTCGTTTGGGCTCTTGTACAAATTTCCTATTGTTGATCTGTTTTGATCTTATGAGTGTTGTCTGGTTTATTATCTGTATTGTCGTTTGTGGGTCATTTTATTTGTCGCTTTTTTTTTTCCTAGTTATTAGCTTTATGTGCTAAACTACTCGTCGTTTTGGTTGTTTGGTTAATTTCCTAATGCCTTAATAGGCTAGGTCTGTAATTTGGAGCCTTAGAGTTTTGATAATGAAATCTCTCCGAGATTTTGGTCAAAGAGTGACCAAATCTCGTTATCCACATTTCTGTGTTTAGTACCTACGTCATATTAATGCATCTGACTTTTGTGGAACCTAGTAGTTCTACTTCAAGCGCTAGAGAGTTAATACATTTTCATGGAGAAGAATACTTTTTTATGAGGGTTTTACGATTTGAACTGAACTTTATTCAATGAGAAATCTAGCAGCTTCAATATTTTTATGCTTAAAGGGACCAAAAAAAAAAAAAAGAAAAGAAAACGGTACAATGAAATCTGTTAACTGCAGAAACTTGGTTTAATGGAGGAAATAGGCTGCAGTTGAGCCGCTGCCAACTCTAAACTAAAGCTTCAAGCCGCCAAGGAATTTAGATCTTGAGAGGATCAATGAAAAAGAAAACAACAGCAACATCAAGATGTCTTTTAAAGAGTGGAAGACTGTACTTTGATCCAGATTAATGTCTAAGTTTAACAGCGAACCCAAACAAGGCAAAAATATGTTAATTCAACATAGAAACACAAGCACTGCCATAGAACAAGATCAAGACTTACCATGGTTTGAGCAAAATTTTGAAACCAGAAGTTCGTAGTTCAAAATTTTGAACGGAATCGCCTTGAGCTACCTGGCACTAGTTATGTTACTGTTGAGCGAAAAACTGACACTAGGCTGGTTTTTAAATTTCATGCTTACTTTTTAAGTAGATATACCTAGATAAGTAATTTTCTAGCACACAAAGCAGTATTTAGTAAAGCCTTTCAATGTCGCTAAACACACACACGTAAAAGAAAAACCAGAAACCACTGGTTCATTTTGGTGTACGTAAAACATCATCTAACAAGCTTGCGTGCACACTCATATATAAATATATAAATATAGTGATTAGCTGAGGCATTGATATTTCCGTTTCAGCCTAAACTTGGATTAGCACAACACTAGAGCTCTGTTTTTAATAACTAAGAAGTCTTATAGCAATCTTTCTTAGATTAATGAGTCATTTTTGCTATCAATTTCCCAGCAAAGAACTGTTTCTTACTCGTGTTTACGGCTTCTTCGTTGTTGATTATTCTCCCACAGATTCTGAAACCAGTTTTAATAGCTGGATATTCCTTGCAAAATATAACAGCAAAAGTAGCACTTGTAGCACTAGCTTTCTCTCCACCTTATATATACGTGTGTGTGCGTTCAGTCCCTGCCTCCTATCTTGATACCTTAAATAAAAACTGGCGTGGTTAATGAGCAAATCAGCAGGTATATCCAATGAAATTAGAACATAAACGAAGCTTAGCAACATCTACTTAACTAAGTAAAGAAGATTAGCACACCACGAAAGTAAGAAAGTGAGAAACCTTGAACATTTGATCGTGTTACGTTTGTCATCACTAAAAATCAATTTTGATTGGTCTACAATTTATCGCACAATTTCAAATAAAATCCATCCAAAGGAAGGAACACTAATTTTACATAATGAAAGAAACTTCTCAACGATGGATAATCATACCTACTTCTTATCTTTACTCAACATGGCCCTTAATATTGCTCAACTTAATTACAGTTTAAAAGCATAACTTGGATATTGTACATCTTCACAGACATTTAAAAGCTCTTTTAAGTGATTTAAGGAGAGCAAAAATCCTCCAATTTTTGCATTATCCCAAATGAAAGGGTCATCCAAAAATGAAGAATAGGGAAGTTATGCCCATTTGAAGAAGATGAAGGACATTGTTACCCAGATTAACAAACTCAATCTAAATGACCACATTCATTTATTCATTCATTCCAACAAGGCTCATAGATTAGCTTCAAGCAAGCTAGCACATACACTTCCTTAAAAGATATCATTGAGAGTGTAAAGCAAAATGTTTGTAGATTTTTAAACTCAATGGGAGAAGCCGCTAAAGGAGGTACTACTATCATTCTTGCTGACGAATCAGCTTCAAGATGTAAATTCCTACCCCATTGCAGCATTGGTTCTGTAAAACTTGGCGAACAGATTCCTAGTGACTAACAAGTAATTAGTTTTTTGGAGTGGTAACACAGATGAAATACTTGTGCAGCAAAAGGATAAAATGCCCAACAAAATTGCCTTTGAAGTGCAGCAAAAAGTACAGGAAAGGTACACAAACTAGCCATAGCCAAATTTAAGACATATTTAACAGAATAAGGAAGTTAACCGTGGTTTTTGGTAACATTTTATTTGCAAGACTTTGAGGACATATTTAGCTTCTTTAATTCTTTTTAAGTAGTTTAAAGTCCTCACATCAAGTGCATCAAGTCTGAAGTAAAATGATGGAATCATGGTCAAAAGTGTATTTTAAACATAGCATATGAAGCCTTCTTTGCTGCTGTATTACGTCTTAAAGCTTACATGGGTTAAGACGATATTAGTGCTCTGTTTATTTTTACCACTTTGCTTCAAAGGAACAGATTTTCAACCATCTTTATCTGTTCTTTGTTATTTTTTCTCCTTAAACGCCCCAAATCAGCTTTTTAGAGCCGTATTTTCCTTTGCAAAAATATCAGTCACAATAACAATGCTAAAAACGTCAAACAATAATACAAAGAAAAAGGGAGGAGGAATAAAAATCAAGTTGCACCTTTCGGATACAGTTTCCCACTTCATTTCTTTTTGTTGGTCCAAAATTATGAGTAAACTGAAATTTTTTACTCTTATTTTTTTTTCTTTTGGTGACGGGAAGAAAAATGAGTTATTTAATTAATTGCCCTTTTATTTAAGAAAAAAAAGTCCCTCTCTATAGCCTCATCTACAACTAACAAAAAGTCAGGAAAAAATAAAAACAAAAAAAAAAACAAACAAAAACGAAGACAAACCCCACGAGTAAATGTCACTTCCTTATTCATCTTTTTGTAGTGTTTTCTTGAAGCTCTATTCTATCCCTTCTCACGCACCAGCTCAAACTCATGTACAATAAAAACTAGTTCTGTTATATCGTTAGTCTCTCTGCAAAACAACAGAATTTCCCTACTTCTTTCTCTCTCTCTCTCTCCTTTTTTTTTTCTTTTTCAATCACATCAATGTAGATTCCTTTTCCGAGGTAACAAATTCTGCTCTGTACTTTCTCAACACCCAAACACATTGTTTTTCTCCAAAATATTCTCCTTCTTTTTTTTTTCTCTCTCGAGCTACTATTTTCTTCATAAACCTTCCTTGATTATTTGAGCGTTTTCTTTCTCCTCAATTTACTATTTTCTCCACCGAAATTTTCCCATTATCCAAACGTTGATTCTATGTTAAAAGTTTCGCATGTATTGTTTGTCTATTTTTGAAACGATATTTTCGCCTGTTCTTATGGGTTCGGTCCTCTTGAATTGGATCTGATAGGTATGATTTCATGGTGATTTTTTCTTTATTTGTGTTTCATATATTCTTTGAGAGTATTTTTCGAAGTGGGGTTTGTACTTTTCCTCGTGAATTCTGATATTTATAAAATCAATTGATTGAATTTATCAGAACGTTGAGCTGTTTCTGCTCTATAATAATGTCTCGGCAGCAAAACCCTCCTGAGGTTTTGCAATCTCTGCAGCAACCAGATTTCAAATCCTTCTCAATGAGGTAAATTATTCCTGTTTATAGAAAAAAAAATGGCTCCGATTTTTTGTTTTTTTGTTTTTTGCTTTTTTTTCCTGGTTCTTCTTTCTACATGGTAACCCACATTGCATTGCATATTTTCATGAATTTCTGATGTGAATTTTGTTTCCATTTACTCTCCTCTTATAAATTTATATTGTTTTATTATCAATCTCGAAAATTTTGTATCGAAATTTAAGATTCTGGGTAGCATACATCATTTTTCAACTGAGTAGTAGTTGAAGCTTGACGTTGTTTTTTAATTGATGACTCGAATTTTATGTTTGAATTGCCAACTTTTTTATTCAAATGCATTTAGGTGAATTATTTATCTATGTTTGAAGAATAGGTTAATTTGATTTTTAGACATTGAGACTATGAGCTAAACTAAACTGCTATTCTCTTCTCTGCTACAATCAAAGTTTTCACATCTCAAATTCTTCTTGCAAGCATTTCTATACATGTTCATTTTATGAATGAGTACTAATGTTTTAATTTTTGCTCTTTTTTTATTTTTATTGCAGAGAATATGTTCTTGCTTGTCGTCAGAAAGATATCTTCCACAACTGGCCATTTCCAAAGAAGTACTTGCAGATGTGTCTAAATCATGGTGTCAATAATGCCTTGCCACCCTTTGAACCACATCATGTAGCTATCAAATCTATCAGAGGAGGTCTTAGGTGTTCAAATGGTTCCCAACAAAATAAAGATTTTATCCATAGTTCTGTCCAAAGAGTTCATCAAAGTACCACAGACCAGGAGACTGTTTTGAAAGAGGACTGCAATTTGATCAAAACCGATGAACACGTATCCAAAATCTGTGGTGAAGTTGAAGAAGATTTCCATATATCTCTTTCTAGCAATAGGCATGAGCATGAAGAGAATGATAACCCCCTCAATTCTGATGTTACTTCTAATATCATAGTTTTGGGAGATCAACCTTCCACTGACATGTCGGGATTCTTACTTCGTGATCTTCGGTGCAATCATGAGACAATAAATTCAACCAAGAGGCTGAGGGTTAAGCGAAGAAAGCACAAGGGAAAGCATAAGACGAAACCGGTTGTCGATATTTTATCGGTGGCAAAGCCTTGTACATACGAGGATCAGTTAATGATGAACGGATTGTATTGCAGTTCAAGCAAGCCTCATGAGCAAAGGGTTGAAGAAATTGGAGAGGCAACCGATGTTGAGAAATCTGAGCTAACGGAGGATTGCTTAAATAATAAGCTTCACACAGACGATTGTGAAGGTGATATCAATATGCTTGGTGGAAAATGATCTTCCAAATGCATAATAGCGGTACGGCCTTGGCTTCAAAAATTATTTGCTTCCTGTAACAGCGAAATTATTGCATTGCAGAGACTTTAAAGTCGGTATATATTAACACTTGCGATCAAATATGTTATTAAAATTATGTGCATATAATCTTTCTGAAACAACAGATTTTCAAATGTCGCTTAAATATCTCAAAACCTTAAAATCATTTCATGCAGTTATACAGTATAGGTAGCATCCTGATATTTTATGTTGTAATTTGACTGTTATCCTTTTGAGAAAATACTCATATATATACCTCTAAGAAATAGCTAATTAGCATCTTCATTTTTTGAACAACAGCAAAAGAACAGCAAATTGTTGTCCTAGCTTGTGACACAACAAGCAGTTGGTATATCCATCAAAAAAAACAAAAAGCAATTGGTATTTTTATCTGACACAATTGGAGGCTCGTAGAATCTGCAATTTGTTGGAAAAGAGACCTAACATACATTTTTTTCGTAGATTTTACGAAATCAGTTTGAAGAAAAGTATTTTTCTGCTAAAAATTATATCACATAATGGGTCTGTGATTTGGGTCAAGATGTCATGAACAAAAGCTGATCTTCTCTACTATTGAATACATAATAATATTTCTAGGCAAAATATATATATATATATACACACACACACACACACATAATAGTATTATTCTCGGTAAAAATATTTGATTTTGAATTATGTGGATATCTTTCTACTGTGCTTTTTTCTTAACAATCTGCATTAAACATGTAAATTTTAAAGATAGATTACTTACTCCATTTAACACATTCAATGTTCAAGCACTTAAGCTGAAGTTTTGCAGACTAATGCAGAACCTAGATTGAAATTTACCTTTCGGCTAGAATAACCTAGACTATGCATAAGTTGAAAACTAGTCAAGAGTGGTAGAAATATTCAAATTGATAGCAAGTTAGATAATTACTTGTAGTAGGCAGCAATCTCATCAGGTTAAAGAAATGTCAGCATATAGATGCAGCATTTCACGAGGTTAAACGTCGGTTTGAAATGATGACATGATAGGCTAATCTAAAGAGCAAGGGCACAAACACAAGCTTATAAAAGCTTGTACACATTGCAGTTAAGTTTTAGCCCTTTCAAGCCGTTCCAAATAGCAGATAGACCAAAAGATATGTTGTTTTTATTGACCTTTTTTATGTCCCTTTGGTTTTTGGAAGACTATTTGCAGTTACCCCTCAAATTCTGATATTTTGACACCAAAGAAAAACAAAGAATAACAATGAGCTTGGTTATTAAGAATCATTGAGCTCGTTTTTCCTTAATAGCATAGTATGATTTTCTTTCCTTTCTTTCTTTGTTCGATCAGCCAGCTGAAATATGAAAACATTTAAAAGTGAGTTAGTCTTTTTTAATCAATCTCTTTAAATTTCAGCTTGTAACAAAATCGGCGCTCTCTTCTCTTGTACAAATTACAGGTCCTAGGTTGTGATCATCTGCATTATCAATCTCAAAGTCAAATGTTGGAAGGATCAAATACGGAACTCGAAAGCGTTGCTGGGAGAATAACTCGTATCCATTGGTTTATATGAGAGTGTTTTTTCAATAGAATATGGTAACCCAGTTTATCTAAGTAGCTTTTTTTTTTTTTTTTTTGACAATTTACAATTCCTAGTCAGAGAAGCATAGTGCGAAAAAGGTAGAAATTTAGACACTTATACCATTTTAGTGTAGGCAAACAATTGTTTGTATAATTTATAACATTGACATTAAATTTAATATAGGAGAATGAGCTATAATAACATTTTTATTATTTAGTTTTGATTTGTTATTAGCTTGTCCTTATTTGTTTAATATGTTGTTTATTTTAGCGAGCAGGAGGAATTGATTATAGGATATTGAATTTAAAGCATGAATATTTTCTTTCCAATTTAGGGATTTTCTCTTTGGGGTGGTTTTTTTAGATGGGTTTGGAATCTTTCATCCAAGTAAGGCCGGTAAAATTCTATATTCCCAAGTCTGTGGTCAACTCTTCATTCAAAGGGAAAAAAAAAAAAAATTCTACCAACTCTAATGCTCCGTTTGGTGAGAAGGAGAGAAAATAGAAAGGAAGAGAAAATTGTGAAGGAAAGAAAACTGTAGGGAAAGAAAAGATTTTAATTTTCTCTTTATTTGTTTGGTATGTGAAGGTGGAAAAAAAAATGATTTTATCTTCTCTTGTTTAGTATTGCAAGATAAACCAAAAGGATGAAAAAACTACTATTAATATAATTACCATTTTGTCCAAAAATTATTTAGCTATTTTTCAAATTCGGTGTCCAAATTTTTTGTTGAAATTTTGATAGCAAAGAAGAAAAAATTGGTAACTTCACTTTCTTTACATTGTTGTCAAACTTTGCCCTTACAAAATCCATTTATATTTGGAGAGATCAATTTTAGTGGGACTTACATGTCTTTCTTCCACTTATTTTTCTTTTTCATTCTAATTGCTTTACTACTAAACACCCTATCGTATCAATTTACATTTCAAAATTCTTTCAATGTTTTCTTTTCCTCTACTTTTTACTCATACCATTCAGGGCATAAAGGACTTGGAGTCGTAATTTATTGACTAATGCACTCTTTTTTCTTAAAATAAAGGCGATCTTGTTAATTGGATCAACTTTAAAGTAGTTCTCATGCTAACAATATTTTAGTTGGTATATTGACACGTTCTATTAGCAAACTCGAAAAAAAAAAATAAACATTGTCAATGGCGAAGATATTACGTCGATTTGGTCTTGTCATACTGAAATAGGGCCAAAAAACACTCTTAACCAGTGAGAAATAACACAACAGTTTCAGCAAATTATATTAAATGTGCAAGTTTTAAATAGATGATGTACATGTAAGGAAAGGTTAGTCACAGTCGAACAGAGTCAATTTTCATGCATAGTCAAATGCTCTTGAACTATACTTCACAGCAGAAGCCAAAATGTTGCCCTTTGAAGAAAGCGTAATAGTTCATTGGTCTAGCTCCATGGCAGCGAAACTGTACAAGGGCTCAAGTGATTCACCAAAGCGACGAAACCTTTAAAGCTACTTTTTGAAGTGAAGATAGCAGAGAACTAGAATTAGAGCAAGCTTGGGAGCAACTGATAAGCTCGACTTTTTTCATCATTGTCTTGGTTTAGAGTTTTTCTTCTTCTCAGGGGAATTAGTCGCGTACTAGTGCTCATTCAATACAATGATCTCTAATTAGAATATGTTTCTAGATCTCTGCTTTATAGAGCTATATGCATGGAACAAACAAAGGTGGTTTGAAAAGAAATAAGCTCTAGGACGTACTTTTGTTCTCTCTCTAGTGTTATAGTCATCCTAATTCTTACTGTGTTTCTTGGTCTGTTGCTGAGATCAGGTCCTTTCAATTTATTTGAAGCCTTTAAAATTCAAAGCTAATTTACAGTAGAAGAGATGTCACAAGAGAATAAGTCAAGAAACTGATCATCTTTTCTCTACCAAATTCAAAGCATAGTACCTGACCAACAATAAGTTGGATGAAAAGAAGCAATGTTATCAAGTTGCGGTAAATATATATTGACTGATTCAGCAGAATCACTGAATATATATCGGAAAAGAAAATCGTGCAAAACTAGGATAGAATATGTAGAATACCATTAGTTTAATAAATCTATAACAATATGTGTTCTACTTTTCTACCAAAAAAAAAAGATATAGAAAATGTGTTCCAGCTCCAGGGCCGGTAAATTTCATAACCGCATTTAAGTGCTCGCAGTTCTCTTATTTATTGTGAAACATTCTTTTACTTACATTCAAGTTTGATTTGAATCATTTTCATTTATTTATATTGTTTCCTCTAAAGAAACCAAGCTTCAACCTTCATTAAGCGACTAATTAAACGTACAGAGTGTTTCTTTCAATATTATCTCTCAGAGCCACAAAAATTAAGGAAGGGATGGAGATTGGTTGAACTAATAAAGTGAGGGGCGAAATTAATTTTAGAAATAGAGAAATACATTTTTTTAAGAATGTACTTTAAAAGGACGGAATATGATTTTTATAAAATTTTATATAAAAAATTACATAAAAAAAGTTTGAGAAGTAGCCGCTCACCCTCGCTCTTATGTGGTTCTATCCATATCTCTGCGTAAATCACACATAACCATTTTTTCTTCCGAGCGACATTGAACAAAATTTTTTAGCTGTATATATAACCAACTCAAGCACATGTTCCTACAGCAGTATATCTTACTTTTCGCTTGGTTTTAAGTGAATATGATAACTCACAAGTCCAGCCTCTAGTTAGATTTGCCTTATCCCTTTTTCGTGTCTTCTCCTTTGTCCCTTCAATAATATTATGTCATGTTGATAAAAATATTTTAACTGACATGATCAACAACATGATATTTTAATTGACATGATATTTTAATTGACGTAGTATTGATACTTGTTGGAAAACAAGTATGGAAAACAAGTACGAAATAGAATTTCAAAAATTTTAAATCAGAGTATTTTTCAAAATACAAGTTAAACATGCTATATACGTAAATTAATAATAAATCTTACTAACTTTTTGTATATCGAAATAGGCTCGAATCCATGTAGAAAAAAAGTTCTAGAAGAGCCTCAACCAACTGGTCTTCTTTGCTATTCTCTATCCACGATCAAAGTGTGAGTGGTCACAAATCGTACAGCTCTTTCTCCGTTGATTCTTCTTCCAACCACTTGAGAAGACCTAGAGCTAAGGTTTTTGATGTTGAACAATAACTCTCAGAGAGATTCAGAGTTTCTCAAACTAAAGTACTCATTTTATGCTTCTTAACTGATTTACATACCTGAGAAAACTCGCCTCGTATTTATAGTGATCGAATCTAAGATTAATCCCTATCAGATAAGGCCTCAAAATCTGAATCTGGATCAACTTTTGATGAAAAACACGCCTAAAACACGTAAACAAATTATCATAGGATTGGTAGGGCAAACTGAAGATCGGCCTACCAAACTTACTCTATTAGTAGGCCGAACTAATACATTGGCCTGCCGAACTTGCGATAATTTAATCTCTGAGAATATCTTATTTTCTAGCCGAGATTCTTAGATTGAGCCTCAGTATTATTTCAAATAATCTAATAGAAAAGTTATCTGATCAAAACAGTCATATCTAGATAATCATATAGAAAATAAAATATTATCCAAATAATTTAACATATTTGTCTCGAATTAATTTACAAATTTAATTCAACTAATAAACTAACATGAATTATCTAATCTTATCTAATTTCAACCAATCTAATAATTTAACATAAATCACCAATATGTAGAAAAACTATGTCATATTGTTACAGGATTTATTATGAGCCAGCAAAGGGGATCCGATGGACCTATATAGTTCAAGCTCCTATAATTATAAAATATAATATCCTAGATACATATTTTGTAATTTTTAACTCTAACGCTACTCCACTAAAAGCTTAGATCTATACTCTCGAACTATATAAATTTACGAAGCTTCATGTAAGCTAACCATCCATAACATATCATGATGCGTCACATCTCTATAGGATATTCATAATTAGTTTAAGGATAAATTCTGTTTTATCTTCCCAATTATTTTTATCTTACGTTCCATTTTCAAACTATTGGAAAATTTACTATCCAAATATAGTATACCATTCGGCTACACCTATGTATCCAAATAGTTGAACACTCCAATCTTCCAATTACAGGGTAACGTATATAAGGGAATATCATTAACTCTACAAAAAGTGCTATGGATTCCATATCTATGAATAACAAGTCAACGCAATCAAAAGGCATGTTTCCAACATACCAATATGTGTACCATCATAAAATCAAGATGTCACCCTTTAGTATATCAAAAGACATAAGTCAAGAATACAGGCACATTAGTTATTTTAATATTAAGGCACAACATATATGATTGTCTAAAGTGAATTGATTTGCACAAACATAATTAGTAATCTAAATCAATTCAATTTTATATCCTGATCCAATACATCGTCACCTTTGATAATGCACCAATGTTTCTACTCATGGAGTCCCACTCCGATGACCAAGACAAGCCATCTCCCGTTAAACATATAGACAACATAACAATCTTAACATGAATAAAACATCCAACTTCATTCCTTCGATTATGGATCTTATGAGTTAGACCATCACCTTTAAGATTTATATCTTCTAAATAATCTTCCATCATATGCATGAATCTTAAAGGTTTAGACCGATAGTCTCAAACTTTTATTTGCTTATCACATATTTAACAAAAATGAATGTCTACTTCTTTTGTTGACATTTGAAAGAAGAAAACAAACGGCAGAAGAAAAAGAAAGAAAAAAGAAACAAAGGAAAATAAGAAGACAAAATGAGAAGAAGAAAAAAGAAAGAAAGAACGCATTTTGAATGCGTAAATGGAGAAAGAGATCGGCTATGAATTGAGCTCTCCTTCTTTGTTCAGTGTATCCCATCCCATTCTTTGAGTTCCTTCTTTAGAGTCTAAGTGTTTTAATTGCAAGGTGCTTTATCCTATTTATTTGAGAGAGAGGTTTCTATTGTTCTCTCCTTGTGATCCAGAGAGAAAACTATTTTTCACATTTTGATAATAACATCCTTTTATACTTACCACATGGATGTAGCCAAATTTAGGTGAACCATGCTAAATATTTATTTCTATTTTATCTTTATTTCATTCATTTCTGGTCTTTGTCGTCCCAACAAGTGGTACCGGAGCTAAGTTCATGGTATATTACAATATTAACATATAGGGCACTATTCAATATATGGGCACTATTCATGTATACTATTTATAGTAAAATGTTGGTAGTCGAGTAGGTCACGGTGAACAAGATGGCAATAAAGTTTGAAATAGAAAAGTTCAATGGAAGCAATTTCATGTTGTGGAAAATGAAGATACGAGCAATTTTACAAAAAGATAATTATGTGGCGGCTATCAATGGTTAGCCATAGGAAATCACAGATGATGGCAAGTGGAATGAAATAGGCAGCAACGCTATTGCCAATTTACACCTGGCACTGGCAGATAGAGTACTATCAAGTATCGCAAAGAAGAAGACAATAAAAGAAAGTTATGATACTTACAAGATCAAGTCACTCCACAACAAGAACTTCCTAAAAAGAAGATTATACAATTTCAAATGGCGGAATCATCAGTTGCCGATCAAATCAACACTCTAAATACCCTATTTTCTTAGCTCACATTATTTGGGCATGTAATAAAGGAAGGTGTACATGCAGAAAATCTACTTCGAAGTTCACCAGACTCATACGATGAACTCATCATCAACTTGACTAACAATATCCTTATGGAGTATTTAGTCTTCAATGATGTTGCAGCTATGATTCTAGAAGAAGAAAGTTTGGTGCAAAAACAAGGAATACAAGTTGGCAAGCTCATAACAGGCAAAGCCTCTTATGATGATGAGAGGGAGATCAATGGACCATGGTCCATATGGGAGTTAAAGTCATGGTAGATCAAAGTCCAGAACCAAGAAGAACATTAAGTGCTATAATTGTAGCAAGAAAGGGCACGTGAAAAATGATTGTTAGAGTAAAAATAGTGGCAAAAACAATTCTTAAGAGAATGTAGCGAGTACCTCGAATAATAGTGATGTTCTATGTAGCGAGGCAATAACAATTGGTGAAGGTAGACAGAAGCTCACTGATGCATGGATCATGGATTCATAAGCAAATGGCATATGACTTCTCGATGAAAATGGTTTCACCAATATGAGCGAATCTCATGAGGGTCTGTATTCAAGGGAAATGATCATGCCTTGAAGATCGTTGGAATTGGCACTATCAAAATGAAGATGCATGATTGTACTATTCGCACTATACAAAGGGTATAACATGTGAAGGGTCTGAAGAAGAATCTATTGTCATTGGGACAATTAGATGATATTGGATGCAAGACCCATATAGAGAAAGGGATCCTGAAGATTGTTAAAGGCGCACTTTGGTCATGAAGGCAAAGAAAATGACTGCTAATCTATACAGGTTTATGGAAGAAACATACTAGGAGGGAGAGTGTCACGCCCTGAGGTACAGGAGGTGACGTGACGGTTTAATTAAATTAATTAAGTGAAAATTTTAATTAAAACACCAGTTTAAAAATTTAATTACTTAAGAAGTAGTGATAATTTAAAACCCTTTCTAAGCAAACATTTATAATAATTAAACAGATAATATAAAACAAAATGAATTAAAATAAAAATAATAAATAAAGAAAGAGGAAATACGCTTTGGGTTCCACCGACCCACAACTTATGCACACACATAGTATCGACAATATTTAAATTACAACCACAATCCAAAATAGAAGGAAAGATTAAAATGATACATGACTTGATTAATTTGTACAACAACCTACCGAGGTCTTCTACTGATCTCAAGTTTAGTCTGTAGACCCTTCGTCAACCCTAAACTGTATTCCACCTAGGGGGAAAGATTTAAAAACAAATAAAATATGAGCGAAAGGCTCAGTAGGACTATGTTTTAAAAACAGATAAATAATTTAAATACAAATTTACTTTTCAAAGAAATAATTAGAAAACAGAATTAAATAAATAAATTTATTTCAGTAAGTCTTATTTAAAACAGTTCGTCCAGAAAGTACCTTTTTATCTTTCTTGGCAAACCATAGTTATCACCACCGAAGTGGCCTAGTTGGGTTTTGGGACCTACCCCCAAGGTCACACGCTACACGACCTGATCTCTGATATGGCATCATTCCCGTCTATATATTTCTATAGTTATTAAAATCTCATTTTACCAAGTATTTTCATTTACATTCGTTATGAGGTTTATTATGAAAATCACCTCAATCTATTGTTTGTAAAGACAATCAAACAAAAATCCTTTTTCAATTAATCATTGAAAACATTTGATAAAAATTCCTTTTGAGGCCAAAATCATTTTAAAAACTAGGCTACCAAGGAAAGGGGTAGAACTTCTACCTCAATATCCATGCCAATGTCCAACACCGCAGTCCTAACCCGTTATACGTTAGCTCCACAAAACCACGAACAACCTTAAATATATAGACTAAGTCTATCAGCATCTAGCTTAAAATATCTTATGTTGCTAAACTATCTCATAGTGTCCTAGTGTGCCACTTATGTTTGTAAAATCATACTGCAAGATTAAAATCTCAATCGGGGTTCAAAATAGTAAAAACGGGTGAAAAACGAAAATTTTTCACAAAGCCCGGTTGGCTTGCTAGTTCCCCTGGTTTAGCCTGTCGAACTGTGCAATTCGGCCTACCGACCATCTAAGTCCTGTTGGCCACACTTTTCTAGGTTTGGCTTGCCGAAAGTATGAGTCCAACCCGCTGGATTCATGAATCCGGCCTACCAAACTGGAAAAATTCTAGAATCTTCTAGGCACAGGTTTTGGCCTCCCCAAGCCCATATCCTTATTTTCAACCTATTTTTCTCAATTGCCAGACGTGAAAAACACTCATAGATGATAAAAAAAACATAATAGAACACTTCTAAACTAGTTTAAACAAGATTTGCATAAAAAATCCAAGAAATTCTGAAAATGGGTAAAATGGAGGAAAAATGAAAAACCTTGATTTAAATCTGTTTTTTCTTCAAACTAAGCTTAGATTCTAGATGTTTTAAGTTTCTCTAATTTAATTATAGGTTTTCTAAGCTTAAGGAAGCTTGGATTTCAAAATTCAAAGAAAATTGAAAATTTTTGAAAAGTTTGAAATTTTAAAAGCTAACCTTGGATTTGAGCATTAAATCGAGTTTATAGTTACTCAATTATGTTTCCAAGCTTCTAATCCAGTTGAAAAGCAAGGCTTGAGCTCAAATTTTGAATTAAAATGTGAGAGGGAAAGAGAGAGAGTGGCGAGTAGAGAGAGAGCTGAAGTGAGAGAATAAGAGAGTGAGTGAAAGAATGAGGGAGAGAAAGAAATAAATAGGGAGAGGGAGAGTAAAATTGATGAGAAGAAACCGTGTGCCACCCACGGTTTTGAAAAGGACGTGGTTGGTATCTGATAAATTATTTTATTTAAAAATTTCAAAATACAAATAGAAATAATTTAAAAATGATTTAAAATTAAATTGATTAGAAAATCATTACTAAATATTTAGATTAAAGTTAAATAAATCACAATTTGGCACACTAATACACCATTTTACACACTAATAATACTTAATTAATTTTGGAGTGTTACAACTCTCCACCCCTAAAAAGAATTTCATCCTCGAAATTACAAATCATTTCAAAAACAAAACAAATACGGATATAATTCCCGCATGGTTGATTCTAACTCCTAGGTGGCTTTATCAACCCCATGATGCTGCCACATGACCTTCATTAATGATATATCATGACATCGTAAAACCGATGATTCGAACCGACACTTCCTCGTATGTTGTGTCTTCTTGGATCTGTACATCATGAAATGAAACTATCTTTTCTGCTTAGGCGGACACTTCCAAAGCATCGACACATGAAATACATCATGAACATGAGAAAGCTCGGGAGAAAGATTAAGCCGATAAGCGACTACACCGACACGCTGAGTAATCTCGAGTGATCCAACATATCTTGGTGCAAGCTTACCACTTCCTCTGAATCGCATGATGCCTTTATGAGGTGATACTTCAGGAGGACAAAATCTCCTACCTTGAATTCCAACGGTCGACGTCTCCTATCCTCATAACTCTTCTGCGTACTCTAAATTGCCCTCAATCAATCTCGTATCACTGTGACCTTCTCATTGCTGTCCCAAATCTCATCCGGCCCGAGAATAATCCTATCTTCTAGTTCTGTCCAACACACCAGTGATCGACACGGTCATCCATACAGTGCTTCAAACAGTGCCATGCAAATGCTCGCTTGGTAGCTATTGTTATACGCAAACTCTTCCAGATACAAGTACTTCTTCTAGTTCCCATTGAAGTTTAACACACATGCATGTAACATGTCTTTGAGAATTTGAATGACCTGCTTCGGTTGTCCATTGGTCTGAGGATGAAATATCGTGCTGAAGTTCAAATCCATACCCAAGGTCTCCTGAAAGCTCCTCCAATACTTAGCGTTGAACCTGGTGTCTCTATCGGATGTGATGGATAAGGGAACTCCATGCAACCGCACTACATTCTGCAGGTACAATTCTTTAAGAACTCTCCTCGAGCATGTCGACCTAAAAGGAATGAAATGCGTTGATTTCGTTTACCTATCGACCAGGACCCAAATTGCATCGTGCCTTTGCTCCGTACTGGACAAACCGGTAAGGAAATCCATCGTGATGTACTCCCATTTCCACCTTGGAATAGAAAGTGGCTGAAGCTGACTTGTTGGCTTCTAGTTCTCGGCCTTCACCTAAAGACAAGTCGCACACTTAGCCACATATTCTTGGACATCCTTCTTCATACTTCTCCACTAGTATTGTCTCTTCAAATCACGATACATCTTCGTGCTCCTCGGATGAATGGCGAACTGAGATTTGTGGGCTTCATCCATCACAGCCTTTATCACTTCTGCAATTGCTGGAACTACTAGGTGCTCCCTAAAGTACAATGATTCATCAATATGTATCCTCCATTCCTCAAATTGTTCTCCATTCTAAATCGTGTCTAGATTCCCTATAGATGCTAGTCTAAACACTGATTCTGTTTCACCATCTGAACGAGAGTTAGGGTCGTCTCTATATGCTACATTAAACCTCGGTCGTAGTCTTCGTAATACTGCAGTCAATACTCACTCACTGTTGCGTCCCTTTTCTAATCCTCGAGAGCCAAACAAGCAAGAATCCTTGAAGACTTCCTGCTAAGCGCATTAGAGACCACATTAGCTTTCCCAGGATGGTACTGTAGTGCAAAATCATAGTCTTCCATGTATTTCATCCACCTTCACTGCCTCAGGTTTAGATTCCTTTGAGTGAATAGATACTTCAAACTCTTGTGATTGGAGAATACCTGAAACGTCACCATGTACAAATAGCATCTCTAGATCTTCAGCACATGAATCACTGTTATGAGCTCTAAGTCATGAGTAAGGTAGTTCCACTCGTGAGGTCGTAGTTGTCTCGATCCATATGCCACCACGCATCCATGTTGCATCAATACGCATCCAAGTCTGCTTCCTAAAGCATCTATGTAAACTTTGTATGGCTCATCGCTATTTGGGATGATCAATGCCAGAGCTGTAGTCAACCGATCCTTTAACTCCTGAAAGGAGAACTCACATTCTTCATCCCACTCAAATATGACATTTTTTTTTAGTAGTCTTGTCAGAGGCGCTGCTATCTTCGAGAAATCCTTCACAAATTTTCTATAGTATCCTGCGAGTCCTAAGAAGCTACGGATTTCTATTGCATTCCTCGGTTGTTCCCTCTCCACTATGGCTTTTACCTTGGACGGATCCACCAAGATACCTTGCTTAGAGAAAACATGTCCTAGAAACTTAACTTCTATTAACCAAAACTTGTACTTTTCTTTCTTAGCGTATAGCTGGTGCTCCCATAGAGTCTGAAGTACGATCTGAGGTACAACTCATGCTCCTCCAAATTTTTAGAATAGACCAAGATATCATCAATGAATTCGATCATGAACTGATCCAGATAAGACTTGAAAATCCTATTCATTACGTCCATCAAAGCTGCCGGTGCATTTGTCAATCTAAACGACATCACTAGAAACTTGAAGTGCCCATGCTAGGTCTTGAAAGTTGTTTTGAGAATGTCCTCTTCTTTAATCCTAAGCTAGTGGTATCCTGATCATAAATCTATCTTTGAAAAGTACCGCGAGCCTCCCAACTGATCAAACAATTCGTTGATCCTAGGCAAAGGATACTTGTTCTTCATGGTGACTCGATTTAGTTGCGGATAGTCTATACATAACCTGGGGGTTCCATCATGCTTCTTAGTGAATAAAACTAGTGCTCCCCATGGCGATGTACTATTTTGGTTGTATCCCTTGTCAGCAAGCTCCTGAAATTGCTTCTCAATTCCTTTATCTGTGCCAACGCCATCCGATAACGTGCTATAGAAATCAGTGTTGTTCCCGGAAGTAGCTCGATGCCAAACTATATCTCCCAACACAGTGGTAATCCTGTTAACTCATCGGGGAAGACATCTTCATACTCATCAACTACTGGAATTGCTACACTTCTTCTCAAGGCACTAGGCTCTCTTTCTAGGTTCATGAGGAAAGTATAACAAGCTAGATTCTTCCGTCCTCTGAGACATGTCTTCATGAGACACTTACTTATTTTTCGATCATTACCACCCTGGTAAGTGATCGTCGTCCCCCTATTAGACACTAAGATCACTCTCCTAAGTTGGCAGTCCACAATTGCATTGTACTTGGACAACCAATCTATCCCTAGGATTGCATCATATGAACTTATGGGGATTACAATTAAATCACTTTTCAAAATCTCATCCCAAATTATTATTTTACAAGTTCTACATATACAGTTTACACACATCCACCCCAAGGGTGAGGCTATAACTAAGGGTTCATCAAACTCTTCTATATCTAATCCCAAGGCATGTGCAAAAGAGCTTGAAATAAAAGAATGAGTGGCACCAGTAAGAGATGGGCTAAGGACTGAGAAACTAGAGTCATACCATCGACAACCGCATTGCTTGTTTGGGCATCCGAACTCCCTGATGTCATGGTGTTAACCTGCACTAGAGCTTGCCCTTTTCCTCTACTAACATTGCTAGGTTCTAGATTAGTCGGTCGATATTGCTGCGATGAAGGAGATTGCATGCTAGCTGTACTCGGCACTCGAAACTAAGGGGCATTGTGTTGGAAGCTCTACGGCTGGTGTCCTTGTGCTGGGTATGGCAGTTGCTAAAGAGAGAACTAATGGAACTAGAGCTAAGGGAATTACTGAGGTGGAGGTAGACTCTAAGGCTGAGGTTGACGACTAACTCCTTCTCTGGCCTAAAGTCCTAAACGAGCACTCCTAATTAGGTAGTCCTTTTGATATGTCCCGACTGCTAGCAATAATGACAATGAAAGTTGTAGGGATTGCTGCGCCCACTGTTGGATGAATTGCTGCTCTTGCTATTCACGTTACCCTGTTGACTCTTCCCTTGAGCTAGACAGCTGCTGGTGCTCCTCCTGCTGCTCCTTTGTGGTCATTCGAACATATTTGCTTAATCCTCACAATATTGCGTATAATCACATTCCACAGATATAGCTGACGACACAAGCTCGCCAAAATTCCTGAGCGCAAAGCAACCACCTGCCGTCGAATAGAAGCTTTAAGCCTTTCTTGAAACTTAATACACTTCTCATGCTCTGATGTCACTACGGATAGAGCAAACCTGGCCAGCTCGTTAAACTTTGCCTCGTACTCTTGAATCGACATATCATCCTGCTACAATCTATAAAATTTAGCCGCCTTCTGGTCTCTATATCGTTGCAGAAGGTAACGGTTATATAATAGCTCCTCAAACTTGTCCCAGCTAATGTTCCCATTATTCTCCAGGCGTTTAGCTTACTTCCACCAAGTATTAGCACCACTTTCGAATTTATCAGCTGCAAACTCCACACGATACTCTGTTGGCACGCCAAGGGTATCTAAGTGTTTTACGATTGAATCTAGCTAATATTTGGCCACTTGTGGGTCCCCATTTCTGTCGAAGGTCAGAACAGATGCACGTCGAAATTCCTTAAAGTACGCATGCCGACAACTAGCCTTGGAATCCTCCAGCCTTGCCCTTGCTGCCATCTGTCGGAATGCAGCTAACATAGCCCTCATCATGCCCTCATCATTCCCAAGGTCAGCGTCAACTGTCGAACGACATCTTAGTGCCATTCTTTCGCTTCTGAAAACAAAATTGGACTGTCAGTGGTATTTCATTATCGTACCTATGTGTGTTCAATTCCAAGGTTCATAACCATGAGCTTTGATACCATTCTGTCACGTCCCGAGGTACAAGAGGTGACGTGGTGGTTTAATTAAATTAATTAAGTAGAAATTTTAATTAAAACACCAGTTTAAAATTTTAATTAATTAAGAAGTAGTGATAATTTAAAACCCTTTCTATGCAAACATTTATAATAATTAAACAGATAAGATAAAACAAAATGAATTAAAATAAAAATACTAAAAAAAGAAATAGGAAATACACGTTGGGTCCCACTGACCCACAAGTTATACACACACATAGTATCGAGAATATTTAAATTACAACCACAGTCCAAAATAGAAGGAAAGATTAAAATGATACATGCCTTGATTAATTTGTACAACAACCTACCTAGGTCTTCTATTGGTCGCAAGTCCGGTCTGTGGACCCTTCGTCAATCCTAAATTGTGTTCCACCTAGGGGGAAAGATTTAAAAACAAATAAAATGTGAGCGAAAGGCTCAATAGGACTATGTTTTAAAAAATAGATAAATAATTTAAATACAAATTTACTTTTCAAAGAAATAATTAGAAAATAGAATTAAATGAATAAATTTATTTTAATAAGTCTTATGTAAAACAGTTCATCCCGAAAGTACCTTTTTATCTTTCTTGGGGAAACCATAGTTATCACCACCGAAGTGGCCTAACTGGGTTTCAAGATCTACCCCCAAGGTTGCACACTACACGACCCGATCTTTGATATGGCATCATGCTCGTCTATATATTTCTATAGTTATTAAAGTCTCTTTTTACCAAGTATTTCCATTTACATTCATTATGAGGTTTATTATGAAAATCACCTCAATCTATTGTTTGTAAAGACAATCAAATAAAAATCCTTTTTCAATCAATCATTGAAAACATTTGATAAAAATTCCTTTTGAGGCCAAAATCATTTTAAAAACTAGGCTACTAAGGAAAAGGGTAGAACTCCTACCTCAATATCCATGCTGATGTCCAACACCGCAATCCCGACCCGCTATACGTTAGCTCTATGGAACCACGAACAACCTTAAATATATAAGTCTATCAGTATCTAGCTTACGATATCCTATGTTGCTAAACTATTGCATGGTATCCCAGTGTGCCACTTGTGTTTATAAAATCATACTGCAAGATTAAAATCTCAATCAGGGTTTAAAACAGTAAAAACGGGTGAAAAATAACAAATTTTTAAAAAGCTCGGTCGGCCTACTAGTTCCCCTAGTCCAGCTTGCCAAACTGTGCAGTTCGGCCTACCGACCATCTGGGTCTAGTAGACCAAACTTTTCCAGGTTCGGCCTACCGAAAGTATAAGTCCGGCCAGCCGGAGTCATGAATTCGGCCTGCCAAACTGAGAAAAATTCTAGAATCTTTCAGGCATGGGTTTTGGCCTCCCCAAGCCCAAATCCTTATTTTTGACATATTTTTCTTGATTCCGAGGCATGAAAAACACTCATAGATGATAGAAAAACATAATAGAACACTTCTAAACTAGTTTAAACAAGATTTGCATAGAAAATCCAAGAAATCCAAAAGTGGGAAATATGGAGGAAAAATGAAAAATCTTGATTTAAATCCGTTTTTTCTTCAAACTAAGCTTAGATTCTAGATGTTTTAAGTTTCTCTAACTTAGATTAAAGTTTTTTTAAGCTTAAGGAAGCTTGGATTTCAAAATACAAAGAAAATTAAAAAATTTGAAAAAAAGTTTGAAATTTAAAAAACTAGCCTTGGATTTGAGCGTTAAATCGAGTTTGTGGTTGCTCAATTACGTTTCCAAGCTTCCAATCTAGCAGAGATGCAAGGCTTGAGCTTGAATTTTGAATTAAAATGTGAGAGGGAAAAAGTGACAGTGACGGGCAGAGAGAGAGAAGAGAGAGAACTGAGAGTGAGAGAACAAGAGAGTGAGTGAAAGAATGAGGGAGAGAAATAAGCAAATAGGGAGAGGGAGAGTAAAACTGATGAGAAGAAACCGTGTGTCACCCACAGTTTTGAAAAAAGACGTGGTTGGTATTTGACAAATTATTTTGTTTCAAAATTTCAAAATACAAATAGAAATAATTTAAAAATGATTTAAAATTAAATTGATTAGAAAATCATCACTAAATATTTAGATTAAAGTTAAATCACAATTTGGCACACTAATACACCATTTTACATACTAATAACACTTAATTAAATTCTAGGTGTTACTAAGAGTCATCTGTTACATCGACCAATTTGGGAGAAGAATCGACAATGATCTGGCATGATAAGCTTGGCAATATGTCAAAATGTGGCTTAAAGATTCTCTCTAAACAAGGACTACTACTTGCAATCAAATTGGTAAAACTACCAGATTGTGAGCAACGTGTTATAAGCAAGCAACAAAAATTGAAGTTTAGCACATCAAAAGCTAAGTGCAAAGGAATCTTAGACTTGATCCACTTAGATGCTTAGAAAGCATTGGCTTTGTCCCTATAAGAGGCAAGATACTTCGTATCTTTCATCAATGATTACTCCAAGAGATGTTGGGTGTATCCAATCAAGAAGAAAGCAAATGTGTTTCTAATCTTCAAAGTATTCAAAGCACAAGTAGAACTAGAATCTGAAAAAAAGATCAAGTGTCTGAGAACTGACAATGGAGGAAAATATACTGGCAATGATTTTGATGTATTCTGTTGAAAAGAAGGCATCAAAAGGCAATTCATAGTGGCATACACTTCTTAGCAAAATGGAATGGTAGAGCAAATGAATAAAACCTTGTTAGATAGGATGAGGGCTATGTTGAAGACTGCAAGTCTAGCAAAATCATTTTGGGCAGAAGCACTTAGTACTGCCTATTATGTATCAATCGGTCTCCATCAACTACGATTGATCTAAAGACGCCAATGGAGATATGGACTAGTGAGCCAGCTGATTACTCTCATTTGCATGCACTTAGGAGTTTGGTGTATGCAATGTACAATGACTAAGAAAGATTGAAGTTGGACCCAAAATCTAGGAAATGTGTCTTCTTGGGGTATGCTGATAGAGTCAAGGGGTATCATTTGTGGGATCCCACTGCCCACAAAGTTCTCATTAGCAGAGATGTAATATTTACAGAGGATAAACTGCAAGAAAAAGGACATGATAGTACTTCAAAAGAGAATCCAGAGACTACTGCAGTTCAAGTGGAAGATAAGATAAAAGAAGATCTGATTTATTCTAAAACAGCATTGGCACACGAAGTTCAAGAAACAACCGAGACTAAGACTTTTGATGTTTGTCGTGTTAGTGATGTGCCCTAGGCCAATGATGTAATAACCACATTTTGATTTCATTACATTTGCATTTTATTAATAAAAAGGTATTTTTATTATTATTTTTTATTCTAATTCTATGAATAGTTAATTCTACCTAAGGTCATCAAGTATGTGACTTGATAGTAAAACTCTTAGGTGAAAATTGAATTATATTCTAAATTATCTCTAGTCGGTCATTATTATTGGGATAATAATGAATGAAGACTAGTATAAAGTTTGACTGATGATTATGTTTTTCTAATCGTATGAATGAGATACTAAGTCAAATCATAGATACATATTTGAGAAATGATGTATTGGATTGACCCGCTATGAGAATACTGCATGGATAATTGTCATAAGTGATTCTCATCATAATAGTATTATCCTAGTCCTCTGACCTGAAATCACCATGGTTTCTTACATGACAAGTTCTATATTTTGACACAATCTAATATTATCTTTAACAAGATGATGGAATAGATTGTTGTTGGATA
>CAMOHE010029500.1:0-34384 GCA_946598075.1 Artocarpus hirsutus | reverse complement strand
GAAAACTTTAGCGGTGTTGCAGGAACACTTCTATTGGCCACATATGAAACGAGATGTTGAGAGGCTTTGCGGTAGATGTGTAACTTGTAGACAGGCTAAATCAAGAGTGCAGACCCATGGTTTGTACACCCCTTTACCAATACCTAGTGAACCCTAGACTGGTAATTGATTTGCCCGAAATTCCATGGGCAATTAGGAGCTCAAAATTCACAAAGGAAACCACTATATATTGTAACGAATTTCATTCAATGGTAACTTGGTTTTTACACACAATTTGAGGTTTAATTCTCTTCGGTTCCTAAACAAACTATTCAAACTTATCGAAAGATTCCGTGGTGTTCAAAGACTTATCAATCAGTCCGTCCATAACTGATTGTGGCATCCTCAGATACCAAGGTTTGTGCTTCTTGTTAGGCATCGGGTCACGGTTTCATTTCAAATCTGATTAGGAGTTTCGATCTTGTAGGCCAATTTTGGTTAGGGTTGCGTCAGTTCTTGGCGTAGTTCGTATCATATCCTTCTAAGGGAAAAATGATCTTGAGGTGTATCTAGAGTGGGAGAAGAGGATAGAGATGGTCTTCGATTGCCACAACTACTCTGAGTTGAAAAAGGTAAAACTTGTTGCAATTGAATTAACTGACTATGCTATTATTTGGCGGAATTAGTTGTTGAAGGATAGAAGGAGAAACAGAGAGCGATCGATTGAGACGAGGGAAGAAATGAAAGCAATCATGCACAAGCAATTCATCCTGAGTTACTACTATAGGGAGTTGTACAACAAGCTCCAACGCCTCACACAAGGTAATAAGAGTGTTGATGAATATCATAAAGAGATGGAGGTCGCCATGATCCGTACAAATGTAGTGGAGGACAAGGAGGCCACTATGGCTAGGTTCTTGCATGGTTTAAACTGTGAGATTGCAGTTGTGGTAGAAATGCAACATTATGTGGAGCTAACAGATATGGTGCACTAAGCCATCAAAGTGGAGCAACAATTGAAGCGAAGAAACATGGCTAGGAGGGGATCTAACACGGCAACCTCAAACACATGGAGACCAGCCCCTAAACAGGATGAATTTCCAGTAGACAAGCCAAAGACTGAGCCTTCTAAGGATGCCTGACAAGTTGCTGCACCTAAACAAGGTAACATTGAATTTCCTACCTCAAAAAGTCACGACATTAAGTGCTTTAAATGTCAAGGCAGGGGTCACATATCTCGCGAATGTCCAAACAAGAGAGTAATGGTGATTACAGCTCAAGGAGAGATTGTTTCAGAGGATGAAGAAGAAGAAGAAGTAGATGACATGCCACCTCTTGAAGATGCCTATGAAGGGGAGTGTACTATAGTTGAAGAGTCATTAGTGGCAAGACGAGTTTTCAGTGCATAGGCTAAAGAAGAAGAGAATAATCAGCAAGAGAATTTGTTTCATACACAGTGTTTTGTGAATAACAAGGTTTGTAGTGTGATAATAGATGGAGGAAGTTGCACAAATGTGGCCAGCATTGAGTTAATGGAGAAATTGACGTTACCTTCCTTGAAGCATCTAAGGACATACCGGCTTCAATGGCTAAATAATTATGGTGAGATCGAGGTTACTAAATAGGTGATGGTGGCGTTTTCTATTGGAAGGTATGAGGACAAGGTGCTTTGTGATGTTGTTCCCGTGCATGCATGTCACCTTTTGTTGGGAAGACTGTGGCAGTTCGATTGATGAACCACACATGATGGTTTCACCAATAGGTACTCTTTTACCATGAATAAACAACCAATGTCACTTGTACCATTGACTCCAAAACAAGTTTTTGAAGATCAATTAAAAATGTAGAGAGCGAGTGAAAAAAGAAAAGAGAAAGAGAGGGAGGCTGAACATAAGAGAAAAGAATAAGAGAGGAGAGAAAACGAGAGTGTGAAAAATAAGAGAGAAGAAGAGAAAGGAGAGAGTTTGACCTTAATATATGCGAGAAAGGAAAAATACAATTTCATTACAAAGAAAAGCGAGATCAAGAGAGCTTTAATTTCTCATTAGCCCCTTATAGTACTAATGTACAAGGAGTCCCTTTTCAACACTAATGTTCTTGTCAGTTCTTTGCCGAACAACGTTGTTTCCCTTTTGCAGGAGTTCGAGGATGTATTTTCTAAAGAGTTGCCTCCTAGCTTACCTCTAATTCGAGGAATTGAGCATCAAATTGATTTCATACCTAGTGCTTCAATTCCAAACCAGCCTACCTATAGGAGTAATTCTGAGGAGGCAAGGGAACTTCAAAGGCAAGTAGGTGAGTTATTAGAGAAGGGATATGTACGTGAAAGCATGTGTCCTTGTGTGGTTTTGGTGTTGCTAGTGCCCAAGAAGGATGGGACATGGAGAATGTGTGTAGATTGTTGAGCCATCAACAACATTATGGTAAAGTATCATAATCCCATTCCTAGACTAGATGATATGCTAGATGAATTGCATGGTTCTTGTGTTTTTACCAAGATTGATCTTAAGAGTGGATATCACCAAATTATGATGAAGGAAGGAGATGAGTGGAAAACTACATCTAAAAAAAATATGGTTTGTATGAATGGTTAGTTATGCCTTTTGGATTAACTAATGCACCCAGCACTTTCATGAGACTTATAAACAATATTTTGCATGCTTACATTGGTCAATTTGTAGTTGTCTACTTTGATGATATCCTGGTTTATAGAAAAAACTTGGATGATCATGTTGAACATTTAAAACTTGTTTTAGATGTTTTAAGGAAAGAAAAGTTGTTTGCTAACTTTAAGAAATGTACCTTTTGCACAGATAAGCTTTTATTTCTTTGTTTTGTTATGAGTGCGCAAGGTAAACAATTTGATGAGGAAAAGGTGAAGGCAATCCAAGATTGGCCAACTCCTACAACCATAGGGCAGGTGAGAAGTTTTCATGGCTTGGCTAGTTTCTACCGGTGTTTTGTTCGAGACTTTAGTAGCCTTGCTGCACCTTTGACTGAAGTCATCAAGAAGAACGTTCCATTTAAGTGGGGAGAGGAACAAGAAAAGGCATTCAAACTGATCAAGGAGAAGTTAACAAATGCACCTCTACTTGTTAGTGTGATGCTTTGGGTATAGGTATTGGAGGCATTTTGATGCAAGAAGGAAGACTGGTTGCATACTTTAGTGAAAAGTTGAGTGGGGCAGCTCTAAATTATCCCACTTATGATAAGGAGATGCGTGCATTGGTATAAACTTTAGAGACTTGGCAGCATTATCTTTGGCCGAAGGAGTATGTGATTCACACGGATCATGAATCCTTAAAGCATTTAAAGGGGCAGCACAAATTGAATAAACGCCATGCCAAGTGGGTAGAATTCATTGAGACATTCCCATATGTGATCAAATACAAAGGTAAGGAAAATGTAGTTGCCGATGCACTATCTCGCAGGTACACCTTACATTCAACCCTTGATGCTAAGTTTCTTGGATTTGAGTACATTAAAGAATTGTATGCATTGGATTCTGACTTTGGAGTTGTCTTTAAAGATTGCACAAAGGGGGCATGTGGGAAATACTACTTACATGAGGGTTTCTTATTTCAAGAAAATAAACTTTGCATTCCTCATTCTTCTTTGCAAGAGTTGTTAGTTAGAGAAGCACATGGCGGTGGTTTAATGGGTCACTTTGGAGTAGCTAAGACTTTAGCTATTTTGCATGAGCATTTCTTTTGGCCACATATGAAGCGTGATGTTGAGAGAATTTGTGGGAGATGCATTACATGTAGACAAGCTAAGTCTAGGCTATAACCACATGGGTTATATTTGCCACTTCCTATTCGTAGAGAACCTTGGGTTGACATCTCCATGGATTTTGTGTTAGGGTTACCTAGGACTAAGAGGGGGAGAGATTCTGTGTTGGTGGTAGTTGATAGGTTTTCTAAGATGGCACACTTCATTGCATGTCATAAAACCGATGATGCAGCACCTATAGCCGATTTGTTTTTCAAGGAGATTGTTAGGTTGCATGGCATGCCTAGGAGTATTGTTTTTGATAGAGATGCAAAGTTCTTTTGTTACTTTTGGAAGACCTTGTGGGCAAAGTTGGGGACTAAACTATTATTTTTGCTGACTAATGGTCAAACTGAAGTAGTAAATAGGACTTTATCTGGTCTATTACGTGCTGTCATTCAGAAGAATTTGAAAACTTGGGAAGATGGTTTGTCGCATGTTGAGTTTGCTTATAATAGATGTGTTCACTCTGCAACTAAGTTTTCACCGTTTGAAGTTGTTTATGGTTTTAATCCATTGACTCCTTTGGTTTAACTCCTTTATCTTTGAATGAACGAGTTAACTTAGTTGGCAAGAAAGAAGCTAATTTTGTTAGGCAAATTCATGAGAAGGCAAGACAAATATAGAGAAGTGTACCGAGTAATATGCAAGACAAGCCAATAAGGACCGCAAGCAGGTAGTGTTTGAACCGACAGATTGGGTGTGGCTACATATGAGAAAGGAATGTTTCCCCAAACAAAGGCATTCAAAACTCCTTCCGAGGGATAATGGACCGTTTCAAGTGGTGGAAAGCATTGATGACAATGCCTACAAACTTGACTTATAAGGTGAGTATGGTGTTAGTGCTAGTTTTAATGTTGTTGACTTATCTCCTTTTGATGCAGATGACGATTTGAGCACAAATCCTTTTCAAGAAGGGGAGCATGATGCAAGCAATGGAGTTGCACCAGTTAGGAGCCATGTTCGTGATCACTTAAACCATTCAAGTTGATACGAACCATGCCAATCACATGACAAAACCCGATACCAAATCTGGAATTTCGAGCCCCAAGACCTCTCAAGTTGAGTGGAACCGCGACCCGTTGCTTAGCAAAGCAAGAACCTTGGTATGATGGAGACGCCACAAACGCGTATGGAAAGTCCGTTTGATAAGTCAATTGAACGCCACAAGGAATCCTTGATAAGTTTGGATAAGTTTCTTCAAGAACTCAAGAAGAATAACTTGCAATATGAATGATCATCAAAAATGAATTGCATAATCTGAAAGATGGCCTTATATGGCCGAAAATTCACATAGGGTTTATGTTTTAATGTAAAATTCCTAATCTATCCTTAATAAAAGTAACGCCTAAATAAAACCCTAGGTTGGAATTATTTAACTTGAGATTCCTTTCTCCTAATCACGCCTATCATAAAGCCTAAACAAAGATTCTAAGTTTCAAATTCTGAAGCTGAAACCTAAACTAAATTAAGATTACAAAGAATTCAAATCTTGAATCTTGAATCCTTTGCTGGACACACCACTCCTACATGTGTATGTGTACGGAATGAACAAGCAAGTTGGCCATGCAAGGACTCAATACGCACAATGCGCGTGTACGGCACTCAATGCTCATGTACGGCTGATTACCTCCCTTCTGGCTCTACTTTGATGAGCAAAACCAGCCTTTGCTCACCCTCGATAGTAAACACACTCTCTTCTTATTGTAAAACTCTCTGGACCAAGTTATTCAGCTCTTCTTTGAATCTTTTAGCTCGAGCCCTAGTCATTGGGCCAACTGAAACTTGAACTGGATCATGAAAATTCCTTGCAGCCTTGATGTCCTCATCACAAGTGTTCCAATCAAAAGATCTAAGGCCAAGCGATTCAAGGAAGCATTGAACGGGCTCATTCAACAAGTTTGCGACATGTCACGTAAATAGAGCCCCGGCATAGGCCCAAATCAATCTCAAGAGAGCTTAGTCACTATGATTAAGGTTCTAAAAGATTCACATTAATGATGGTGCACGATTCCAATAAATTGTGGAGCAGATTTGTAATTTCAGGAAACCTTCATATTTTGGTTTGACATGTGGGCGCCATGTCATTAAGTTTGAGCCTCGTCATTAATTTATTTTTGTTAATGTAATTTTCATAATTTCTTAGTTGTCAAATTCAGTTTTGTTAGGCATAAAAACAAACCAGATATTTTCTCTTTTTTCTAAATTAGGTTAGGCGCATTTTAAGGGATAAGATTAGCTACTTTTCTTTTGTGTTATGGGAAAGCGCCGATTAAGGGATTTTCTGAGTTAGCCTTCGCTTAGGGATTCTTTTGGGCTAAAAATGGTTCCCATATAATTGTAAACATTTTGTTATTTTGGAAAGGAATCAATCAGATCATCATTCACGACCTTTTGGTGAGCCTTTCTTGCATTCTTCTTATTTTCTTGAGAAGACTCTTTGAACTTATCAAGATTAATCTTGTGGCGTTCAACAAATTGACTTATCATCTAGGGTTTAAGCGTTCTTGTAATTCTAGGTGTGGTATCTTCCTATCTATGGTTCTTGGTTTTTGTCTCTCTAGATTACGGGTCAAGGCTCAACAAACGTGTGTCTTAAGGGATTAGGGGTTTGATTTCAAATTTGGTGTCGGGTCTTGTCGTGTTAGTCGGCGGGGTTCATATCAAAATCATGCAAAAAAAAAAAAAAAACCACCAAAAGCAAATAATAATTACACAAAAGTGCTCTATAAAGCTCTACTATATTTTTACAAATCTCTACTACTCATTTGAGCTCTGTTATTGCTTTCACAATAGAGATAATGAAAATTAAAAAAAAATTGCATTAAACATATAAAAAAAATTAATCAAGATTAACTATCAAGGAAGTTCTAGTACATCTGTCATAGTAAAATCCTACTACTTTTTTAAGTTTTATTTTTGTTTTTAAAGTAGTTTCCACTTTGACTTTTCACAATGTATCTCTACTGTGCATTCATTTTCTCTACAGAAAGCAATAGATCACCACTATATTGTATCTCTACTACACAAAAGTGATCTCTACTTTGAGCAGTAGACATCACAACATCATCTATAGTCTCTAATGACTTAAAGATCTAAAAGCGTAGATTTGATTTTCAAAATGCAAAAAAGTGGCCCAATTTCTTTGAAATAAATTACAAAAAATGAAAAAAAAAAAAACAACAACTATGTTTTAAACAAAATGTAAAGTAAAAAACAAAATTAATTGGAAATCAGCATACCTTCAAATCCATAGTTTCCATATTTTGATGTTAAGCTTTTTGAAACAAACAACGTAGATAGAATTTAACGAGGTTTCACCATGAAATTGATAAAATGAAAAAAACTTCATCAAAACCTTCAAATATCAAGCTAGAGATTGAAAGTAGAACTTGCCAACTTTTAGTAGCCTTTTTTTTGCTTTCTTTTGTTTTAAATTTTTATTAGATATTTTAATTCTAATGTTTAGTATTTAAAAGAGGGGTAATTTTTGACACTTATATGAAATTCATTAAACTAAAGGTATGGAGCAAAAGTTGTAAGCATTAAAGTATAAAACTTTAAATCACCCACTCTTTCTATTGTAAAAATTTCAAAGGTGCAAATGCACATCTAAATGTGCCCATGAGTTATGCCAGCCACTAGTGAGGATTTCTCAACCCTTTCCTCTTTTTGAAAAAATTACATGCCCTATTTTTAAAAGTTTTTTTTTAGAACGCCATATTTTAAAAAAGTTATGTTTATTCATGCAACACTTAAAAAAAATTATTCATATTATTTTTCATATTACATATTAAGTTATATCACAAATAAATATATGTGGTATTTATAAAAAGTAAGTCTCAAAAGATGACATTTATGAAAATTCCCTATTCTTTTTAATATATTGAACAAGAATGAAAAAGAAAAAAAAAAGGGAGATTTTTATTAGTATAAGTCAAAGGTAATGTAATTAGATAAAGTTTGGTATATGGATTCTTGTCATTTGAACCTATGTCTTTGATTTAAAGTCGTACCTATTAAATAAAATAAAACAATAATTCAAAATAATTAGGATGGTTGAAAATTGAACAAAACTTCAATTTTGAGAGCTTGATTCCCCTTAGATTCTAATTGTCTTAATCAGCAAAAGCTTTTTTTTTTTCCCTAAATTATAGTTTAAGTTGATGTTTTTAAGTATCATTTCTTTGATGTGATGTTTTATTCTATATTCACTTTTGTATTCTAAAAATTAGTTCAAAAACTATCATTTCAATCACATAGGCTAAAACCACATATTTAAACTAAATTCAAAACCATAACAATTCAAACCTGTGAGCAAAACATATTCATGGTTTTTTATGTAATTATTAATCTAACTTGTTATTGTTTCGCAAAGGTTTACTTATACATCATCTTATTTTCAGAAACATTTTGATTTCAACCTGTTTAATTCAAAATTCTTATATTTTTCCTTCTTGATTTGCCCTTTTTTTCAAGGTCTTTTTCTAATAGGAACCTACAATATTAGTATATGTTTTTAAACTATTAATGTGCTCAAAGTCATTTTTTTCCTATAAATCTGGTGACTGAGAAACTAGTAGGTTATTTTTTTTCGTATCCACAGGAGAAATTAAAGATAGATACATGACTGTAAGTTACTTTTTCTATAAGAATGATAAGAATAAAAATCTTTCTCCTAATTCAATAAATGAATAAATAAATAAATAAGGGAGAGTTTATCAAATTTTATTTGAGTTATTTTGATTTTCAATCCTAATTTGTTAGGGTTGTCCCATTTTGGATTCACATTCCAAACAGTACAAATTTAGCCCTTGAAGTTTCAATTTATGATACTAATAGTCCTTACGTTTACTAATTGCAAAAAATCTGACAATTTGTGCATGTGAGATGTATGTGCCATGTAGGTAACAAGTTATCAAAGACAAATTACTTGGTTTGACATTGAAGCTGACATGATCAACCCAAGCTTGGAGTTTAGTGATTTTTTCCCATGTCTTAAATCTCTCTTCCATAAGGTAAAAAGGGAACTTTTTGTGATTTGACTTGTTATCTACATATCACATGATTCTCACATACTCAAATCATTAGAAATTTAATGTTGGGGGTCATAAACTGCAACTTTAGGGATCCAACTTTTGGATTTTCAAGGGCCAAAGTAGAACGACCCTTAGTTTGGTAGAAAGGAAAAAGATTAAAGGGAAAGGAAAATTGCTAAGGATAGAAAATATTTTAGTTTTCCCTTTATTGTTTAGTATGATAAGTAGAAAGAAAATGAATTTACCTTCATGTGTTTGGTATTCAAAATAGAACTCAAGGGACGGAAAAATTATAATTGATACAATTACTTTTTTACCCCATCATTTTTTAAAATATTTTCGTTTTCTTTAAAGTATAATATGTTAGAAATGTATGCCCTAAGGAGTAAAAATGTATATATTTTTGGAGATATTTTTATTAATAAAGATTTATTTATTATTTATATACCAAATCTTTTCCTCTTTAAGCCGATTATAAATAATCCTATGGGAATACAATGCATTATGATATGTTATGAAAACTTAGCTATACGGGCTTCCTAATTGTACATAGTTCGAGAGTGCAGCTTTAAGTTTTTAGTGGAGTAGTTGATAATTATGAAATATATATCTAGGATATTGGGTTTTATAATTATCAAGAGCTTGAACTATATAGGTCCATTAGGTTCCATTTGCTGGCTCATAAAAATCTTGTAGCAATACGGTGTGCTTTTCTATTAATTGGTGACTTGTGTCAAATTATTAGATTGGCTGAAAATTTGATAAGATTAGATAAATCATGTCTGTTTATCAATAGAATTAATTTTGTAAAAATTAATTCAAAATAAACTTGTTGAATTATCGGGATCAGATAATTCATGTCTATTTATCGGTTGGATTAATTTTAAATAAATTAATTTAAGATAAACTTGTTGAATTATCAGGAATATTTATTTTCCTAATGATTAACTAAATATGACTATTATAATTAGATAACTTCTCTATTGAGTTATTTGAATTAAAATTGAGGCTTTGTTTCAAGAATCTTGGATGGGAAATAAAGATTCGTATGGATCATTTATCAAAGTTCAACAGGCTAATCTTTAAGTTTGGCTTGTTGATAGAGCAAGTTCAGCAGGCCGATATGCTAGTTCAGCCTGCCGGCCAAGCAATAAATAAATAACACATTTTCACGTAGATTTTATCAAATATTATTCCTAATTTGATTCTAATTCAAATTTTTGAGGCCTTATCTGATAAGGACTGACTCTTGAGCCCAATCTTTATAAAAGGAGAGTAAGACTCATTGTTATTTAGATCAATTAAGAAATCTATAGTGAGACTTTGCTAGTGATACTCTGAAACTCCCTAGAGAGCTATTGTTCACACATCACGACCCATAGCTTTGGGTTATCTCAATTGGTTAGAAGGAGAGTCACCAGGGAAAGGTTGAACGACATGTGGCCACATGCACTCTGATCGTGGATGGAGAATAGCAGAGAAGACTAGTTGGTTAAGTCTCTTCTAGAACATTATACTCTTCACGGATTGCGGGAGCTTTTTTAGATTTACAAGTTTAGTAAGATCTGGTTAATTTCTGCATATAGTGTGTCAAACTCGTGTTTTGAAAAATACTATGCTATAAAAAATTTAAAAATTATGCTTCGTACTATTTTTCTAACAATTGGTATTAGAGCCAAGGTTTTTACATAAATTTGCAAGTTTCTGATCATGCTATGTGCATAAATTATGTGATCTTAATCTCTCTTATGCTTGAATTTAATTTTTTAGAGAGTTGGCACTCTAAGGTTTCTATATATTTATATGTTGTCATAGATTATATGGTGAATGTTTATTAATTGATTATGGTTGATTAAATTATTATTTAATTATTTAGTAATTAATTAATTTGTGCCGATTATAGTTCCTTAGAGGTTAGAATGTGTATATAGGTTTTTTCATGTAATTAGATGATGGACTATCATCTCCGTCTCGAAATTATTATTTAATTTTAAATTTGTAAGAGTTTTGTAATTAAATAATCATTTAGAGAAGACGATTTAAAAGTTAGATTATAGCATTTTTAGGTATTTTTTGAGTTTCTAATTTTATGTTTTTAAATTGTTGAAAATAAAATTGATAAATTACATTAAAAACTATATTTTTTGAAAAGTGTGATTTTTGATCGGTTGGCATGTCAAACCTCTGGGTCTGGCAGGCCAATGGTTGCAAATCAACAGGTTAGACTTTAGATTCGACAGGCCGTCTACGGGGCAGAAATCTGATGGCTCTAGCAACAGGCCAAACTATCATGATCAGTAGGCTAACCTGAATAGATCAGTAGGCTGATGGATTATGATCGGCAGGCCGATCACACAGATTGGCATGTCGACAGAGAGCTATGATTTTTCAAAAAAGGTGTGTTTTTTATGCAATTTTGATTTTATTTTTGGGACAATTATGAGAAATATTAAATTTGGATATGACCAGAAATATGGAGTTTTTGATCTATGCGGGATTGAAGACTTGAAGATGGAAGTTACATGAAGAAGCATTCAATTTAAAGATTCAAGGATAAAGAATCGATAATATGTTTTGATTTATCTCTTGTAATTTTTGTTTTTTCTCTAGGAAGAACCATAATATTATGGTTATTTATAATTATTTTGTTTGTAGCTTTGCATGATTGCTTTGCTTGTCTATATTATAATATGATTTGCCATGTATATTGATAACATGTCATATAGAATAGAGTGTGCCACTCATTGAATATTGTTCATGTATGTTTATAAAATAAAACCTTGATTTTAAAAGAATGAGTGAGATAAGGTTTTCGAAGAGAGGACGTACGGCCTTCATCATTAGTCTATAGGTAGTATATGGTGGTTCTGACCCCCTAAAAAGGGACTTCATCATGTACCAGGTTAGACCTCCAAGAGGATAAGGTATTTTAACATAATTTATGGTTGCATACCCCTAGGTGGTGGTTATAAGTCATTAATAAAATATTGAAACGATGGTTATACGCTCATGTTAATTTTATTATTAACCTCCTCTAGGAGCTCTGTTAATAAAATTAATGGCCAAAGAAACGATTATTAATATATGCTAGATCATACAGGTCCTGGATGGCATATATTAATCAAGAGGGGATCCATGTTCTTGATTGAATTTGGCATGACTCCCTTACGAGCTTGTTGAATTCTAAGTTGGGAATTATCGTTGTAAAGTTGTGATATTTTTAAGATTTTGACACATAAACACATATGTATGTTTTACACGATTGTGTTATCTTACTAAATTATTATGATATGTTTGCTTATGTTTGGTATATGATTCTTTATTGTAGATTAAAAATGTCTCAAAATGCATTATCATCGATGCTTGACAAAAACCAAATAACTGGTGAGAACTATAATGATTTGAAATGGAACCTGAACATTATCCTGTCCTTTAAGAAACTAAAATTTGTGTTGACAATACCTTGTCCTCCTAAGTATATGAAAGATACCACCAACGATCAAATCCAAGCATATGATTGTTGGAAAGATGCAAATGATCAGGCCTGTTGTTATGTTATAGTTAACATGAATAATGTGCTATAGGCTCAACATGAGGATTATGAGACTGCGAGGCAGATCTTGGATAATCTAGAAGACATGTTTGGAGGCCAGGCCTTAACAAAGTGGCGAGAGGCACTTTGGAAACTCTTGAAATGTAAGCAGAGACCATGGACTTCTCTAAAGGAACACATGATGTTGGTCATAGGTTACCTCGCTAAGGCACAAACCAATGGAGCAGACATTGATGCTAAAACTCAGATGACTATGGTCTTTGAGACTCTGTCTAAGGAATTTATTCAATTTAAAGCTGCATTTAATTTAAGCAATGGGCAGGATATGGCCTTAACAAAGTTGATGAAACAGTTACAAGAGTTAAAACTACTGATCAGTGAGTCTCTTGCTTGTCGCAAGGCTAACTTGGCGGCTGCTTCTGGTTCCAATCTCAACCCTAGGAATGGAAAGAAACAATAGGCCAAGAACGGGAATTCTTCTATTCCTGTAGACAACAAGAACAAAAATAAGAAAAAGAAGAACCCAAAGAAGCTAAAGTGCTTCTTCTGCGGGAAGGTCAGGCATATCAAGAAGAATTACAAGGACTTCTTTTCCCAAAGAGATAGATGTGATCTTCTGTATTTAGAAACTTGTTTGGTTAAGGAATCCGGTAACATTTGGGTTATAGATTCCAAAGCAACTAATCATGTTTGTGTTTCTCTATAGGGGTTTAAAGAAACGAGAAGTCTACTGCAGGAAGACTTCACACTTCAAATAGGTTATGGATCCTCGGTCTTAACCAAAGCAGTAGGAGGCATCCATATGTATTTTGATAATTTTAGGCGAGATTGTTTTAATGTTCCTAAATTTAAGAGGAATTTAATCTCTGTAGCTTGTTTATTTAAAGACTCATATTTGGTCTCTTTTAATAATAAAATAGTGATTCATAAAAACAAATCTTTTATCTGCTCTAGATGGATGCAAAATAATCTATATTTTGTCAAACCTAAGATGGACTTACTACTTAATGCTGAGATGAATGATAATAACTCTAAAAGACTTAAAATTTCTCACTCTAATAAGACTTGCCTTTGGCATTTGTGACCTGGTCATATTAACCTAAATAGGATTCAAAGGTTGGCAAGGGATGGACCTTTAAGTTACTTAAAGGTGAAATCTATACCACAATGTGAATCTTATTTGAATGGTAAAATGACCAAAAGACTATTTGGGTCTAAGGGCAATAGGGCCGAAAGGGTTTTAGAACTATACATAGTGATGTTTGCAGACCAATGAATATCCAAGTAAGAGGAAGGTATAAGTACTTTGTCACTTTTATTGACAATTACTCAAGGTATGGGTATGTGTACCTAATGCACCATAAAAGTGAAACTTATGACAAGTTCAAGGAGTTTCGGCCTAAAGTGGAAAAGCAATTGGATAGACCCATAAAGGCACTTTGATCCGATTGAGGTGGTAAATACCTTTCTAATGAGTACTTGGGACACTTGTTAGAGAATAAGATTTTATCCCATTTGACTGCACTGAGCACTCTGCAGTAGAATGGTGTGGCTGAGAGAAGAAATAGTACTTTATTAGACATGGTCAAGTCCATGATGAGTTATTCATCATTGACTTTGTCCTTTTGGGGATATGCACTACAAACCGCATGTTATCTTTTTAACAATGTGCCTTCAAAATCGGTTTCTAAAACTCCTCACAAGTTGTGGATGGGCAAAAAGACATCTTTGAACCATATTCGCATATAGGGATGTCTGGCTCATGTCCTGTTTAGGAATGCGAATAAGTTGGAAGCATATTCGAAAGTTTGCATGTTTGTAGGATATCCAAAAGGGACTAAAGGGGGTTATTTCTATAACCTAAAGGAAAATAAAGTCACGATTTCAACTAATGCAACTTTCCTTGAGGAGAGTTACATGAATGATTTTAAGCCTTAAAGTAAAGTGGTGCTTGAGGAGTTGAGGAGTGATTCGATCACTCTAGCGGTTTCAAATGAAACCGTTCCGATCAATGTAGAAAAACCAAATGAACCTGAACAACAACCTAAGGGGCTTAGGCGTAGTGGGAGGATCGGGCGTCAACCCGAAAGGTATATGTTCAATGGTGAGGCCGACTTGGCTAAACGGGATGAACATGATAGGGATCTTTACACTTATTCAGAGGCTATGGAGGATGTTGATTCGAAACTCTAGACAGAGGCCTTGAACGCAGAGATGACTAAGTCTATGGAGACTAATCAGGTCTAGGAGCTTGTGGATCTTCCCAAATGGATAAAACCCATAAGGTGTAAGTGGATCTGTAAGAGAAAGAGAGGAGTGGATGGAAAGGTCAAAACCTTTAAGGTTAGATGGTAGCTAAGAAACACACATAAACGGAAGGAATCGATTACGACAAAACCTTTTTGCCTGTGGACGTGCTTAAGTCCATCCAGATTCTCTTATCCATAGATGTTGCTTTCGACTACATGATTTGGTAGATGGATGTCAAGACAGCTTTTCTAAATGGCTATTTTGATGAGTCCATTTATATGGAACAACCAGACGGGTTCAAGGTTAAGGGTCAAGAGGGTAAGGTTTGTAACTAAAGTCAATATATGGACTTAGGCAGGCTTCCTGTTCTTGGAACATAAGATTTGATCAAGTGATTAAGACTTATAGGTTCACACAAAATGTGGATGAACCATATGCGTACAAACATATTAAGGATAAGAAGGTGGTTTTTCTACTACTCTATGTAGATGACATTCTACTAAGTGGCAATGACGTTGGGTGGTTGTCATTAATCAAATTATGGTTGGCCAAGCTTTTGATATAAAGGACCTAGACGAGGCTAATTTTGTTTTAGGTATCCAGATCTTTTGCGATAGGAAGAACAAAATGATAGTTTTGTCCTAGACAAGCTACATAGATAAGATTCTCAGGAGGTTTGCAATGTAGGATTCTAAGAAAGATAGGCAACCATCTAGGTTTGAAATTACTCTTTCTAAGAGAGACTCTCCAAAGTCTTAAGAAGAAAGAAAATACATGAAGAAGGTGCCTTATGCTTTGATAATGGGTAGTCTCATGTGTGCCATGCTTTGCACACGACCATATATTTATTATGTGGTCGGGATTGTAACTCGATTTCAGGTGGATTTGGGACTAAACCATTGAGTTGTGGTCAAGCACATTTTGAAGTACATAAGAAAGACTCGAGGGTATATACTTGTGTATTTGGGTGAGGACTTAACTCCTCTAGAATACATTGATTCGAATTTCCAATCTTGTCCTAAGAGATCAACTTTGGGTTTTGTGTTTAATTTGGGTGACGGTGTCATCAGTTGGAGAAGTGTGAAGTAAGATTTCACTTTGGATTCAATGATGGAGGCCAAGTACGTAGCAGCTAGTGATGCTTCGAAAGAAGCAGTGTGACTCTGCAAATTCCTTGGGGATCTTAAGGTAGTTCCTAGTATGCATAAGATGGTATCACTGTGCTATGATAATAGTGTGGTGGTAGGTCAAGGATCCAAGATTTCACAAGAAAAGTAAGCATATTCATCGAAAGTATCATGTGATAAAGGACTTCATAGAATGCGGGCATGTCATTGTGTGTAAAATCGCCTCAAAGGATAATTTAGCTGATTCATTCATGAAGACACTTATTAGGAGAGTCTTCAAGAGGCATGTGGAAGCTATGGGGATGCGAGATTTGTCATATTTACTCACTTAGTGCAAGTGGGAGATTGTTAGACATGTATACCCTAAGGAGTAAAAATGTAATATGTTTTTGGAGACATTTTTATAAATAAAAAATTTATTTATTATTTATATATTAAATCTTGTCCTCTTTATATTCATATTTTTTGAATGTATATTAAGCAAATAATAGTTTGAGATTGTCAATTTAAACCTTTAAGAATTGAGAATATGATAAATAGTTTATGTGGAAGACATGATTCGTAAGGTGACGGTCTAAATCATAAGATCCATGATTGGAGGAATAAAGTTGGGCACTTTATTCATGCAAAGATTGTTATGTTGTCTATATCCCTAATGGAGATGGTTTGTCTTGGCCATCGAAGGTGGACTCCGTGAATAGAAATATTGGCACTTTGTCATGGTGATGATGTGTTGGATCCAGACATAAAGTGAATTAATTTGGATTAATAATTCTATCTCAGTAAATCGATTCACTTTAGACAATCATATATATTGTCTCTTAATCCTGAGATGAATAATGGGCCCGTTGTCTTGACTTATGTCTTTTGATATACCAAAGGGTGACAAACACATTTTAATAATGGTATGCATACCAGTACATTGGAGGCATGACTCTTGATAGCGCAGACCTGTTATTCATAGATATAGAATTTATAGCTCTTCTTTATGAGTAGTTGATATCCTCTTATATGCATTATCCTATAATTGAAAAATTAAAGCGCTCAACCATTTGGATTCATAGGTGTAACCGAAGGGTATACTATCTTTAGACGGTAAGTTTTTTGATAGTGAGATAATAGAATGTAAGATAAAAATAATCGAAAAGGTAAGACAGAGTTTATCCTTAAGTTGATTATGGATAATCCTATAGGGATACAATACATTATGATATGTCATGGAGACTTACCTATACAGGCTTCGTAATTCTATATAGTTTGGGAGTGTAGCTCTAAGCTTTTAGTGGAGTAGCATTAGAGTTGATAATTATGAAATATATATCTACAATATTGGGTTCCATAATTGTCAGGAGCTTGAACTATATATGTCCATTAGGTTCCCTTTGCTAGCTCACAAAAATCCTATAATGATACAATGTGCTTTTTTAATAATTGGTGACTTGTGTCAAATTAACAGATTCGCTGAAAATTCGATAAGATCAGATAAATCATGTCTGTTTATCAGTTGAATTAATTTTATGAAAATTGATTCAAGATAAACTTGTTGAGTTATCGGGAATATTTATTTTCTTAGAGATTATCTATATATGACTGTTTCAATTAAATAACTTCTCTATTAGGTTATTTGAATTAAAACTAAGGCTTTATCCCGAGAATCTTGGGTGAGAAATAAAGATTTGCAGGGATCATTTATCAGAAGTTCGGTAGGCCGATCTTTAAGTTTGGCCTGCCGATGGAGCAAGTTTAGCAGGAGATCTACGAGTTTGGCCTACCGACCAAGCGATAAATAAATCACGCATTTTCATATGAATTTTATTAGATATTGTTCCTAATTTGATTCTGATTTGAATTTTCAAGGCCTTATTTGATAAGGATTGACTCTTGGGCCCAACCTCTATAAAAAAGGAGTAAAACTCATTGTTATTTAAATCAATGGAGAAATCTAGAGTGAGACTCTGCCAGTGAGCCTCCAAAACTCACTAGAGAGCTATTGTTCACACATCACGAACCATAGCTTTTGGTTTTCTCAATCGGTTGGAAGGAGATTCACCGAGGAAAGGTTAAACGACATTCGCCCACACGCACTTCGATCGTGGATAGAGAACAGCAAAAAAACCAACTAGTTGAGGTTTTTCTAGAACGTTATACTCTTCATGGATTATGGGAGTTTTTCCGCATTAATAAGGTTAGTAAGATTTGGTTAATTTTTACACATAGTGTGTCAAACTTGTGTTTTGGAAAATACTCTGGTATAACAAAATTTTAAAATTTAGTTGCGCACTATTTTTCCAACAAAATATAGATGCAGTTTTTAGGTATGCATCAATGTTAAAATTCATGAGCAGTTAAAATAAAATATTTATTAAAAGTTACTTGCTCTATAATTTGTAAAGTAAAAACATTACAATGTACAATCGTCAAATAAAAAAAAAAATGCTTTACATAATTGCCAAGGTAAAATCCTGTCAAAAAAAAATTGCTCAAAGTTAATAGGGAATAGTTTTGTAAAATAAAGAAAATAACAATTGAATATATATATATATATATATATATATATAATCTTTTATCCAACTAAAAAGGGCAAAAGAAAATGTTAAAAGGAATTTAAGGGGACGAATTGTACTTTACGAGCAAGTGATATGAATTGTTCATTTTCTCTCCTCCAATCTGGCCACCTTTAGAAAGATAAAAAAAGGTGGGTCCCATGGCTTAGAAATCTCTCCTATTTTCTTGCCACTCTACCAAACAAACTTCTTTAAGTGTTTTTCCTTTCCCTTTTCTCTTCGCCTTTTCCTTCCTTCCAATAATCCATCATACCAAAACATTGTAAAGGCCAAAAAGCAAGTATCCTTTTTATTTTTATTTTTCAATCATATTGTGTGCCTTCTTCATGTATCGTTCTTACGATTAATTTCACTTTTAGCTCTTGAACTATCTAAGTTGTACCATTTTGACCTCTAAACTTTAATACATAGCGAATCACAACTATAAACTATTCAGCTTGTCTTATTTTGGTCCTTCTATTACTAAATCTGTTAAATATTAATAGAATTAGCTAATAATTTTACTTTTGCTCCATAAACTATACAACTTGTCCCATGTTGATGACTAATCTCTAAATTATAATAAATCATACCCCTAAACTATGAAACTTTTTTCCTATTATGGCCGTTCAATTACTAAATCTACTAAATATTGACGAATTGAGCTATAACACCCGTAATTTTCATGTGACGAAAATTGTTAGATAAGTAACAACGTTAAGTATTTTCCTTTATGATATAATGTTACTAACATTTTATTCTAAGTATGATGACAAGTGACGGTCACGTAGAATTGATGTGCGCAAGTTGTTTAGTTTATTTATGTTGTATGCTTGACATTTATTTAATAATCAATTAACGTTTTTGTTATATTTTAAGTGTGTGTGGTAGTTCAGTAGGCCAATCCTTCAAGTTCTATAGGCATGATTATCCCTCTCAAGACGGAAGGCCGAACCTCACGACTTCGGCAAGCCGAAGTAAGCCATTGGCGGGCCAAAGACAACTGATGAATAATCAATAGGTAATCTCAAAAATTGTGATATCAATGATTATAATGATTGAATGATTTTTTTTCTAATTGATTAGCATAATTTTTGCTCTTTTCCTTGTTTAATGTAATAGATGGTTTGACTTTTATGATGATTTGGGTAATTGATAAGGTTTCCCACATTAAAAAGGTGAAAATTAGGTAAGTAGAATAAAGAATTGACTTTCCTTTTCTTCTCATTCCCTATCATATACATGATTAGCCTTCAGCATTTTTAAAAATTTTTTTGACATTATAGAGAACGTGACCAATCTCTTTCTTTTTTAATTTTTCCTCTCATTCACGTACATTACACTATCTCTTTCTCTCTCTCAATTCTTCTCCCTCTTTTCTTCACCTTTCTCCTTCTCTTCTCTCCTTAATTTTGTGGCTAATATTTGAATAAAATATTGTTTTACTCTTGGACAAATTCAAAGGAAACTTGAGAAGAATTATTTGAGGTAAGAAGCACATTCTAAGCATTTCTGAAATTGTAATCAACCTATAATCCGACCGCTATAACTTTGTCTACGAATTTCCATTTGCTCTAAAATTATAATATGATATTTATGTATGTGTTATGTAACGTTCCTCAAAATTGCATGGTATTTGGATATTTTTACGCTGAGATATGAATTTTTTTCTCTCTACCACTCATAGTTGAAATGTTGCTGACTGGTAAAATATATATAAATGTGGTCTTTGTTCTAGGGGCAAGTGTATTTTGATTTTCACAAAATTTGGTAGATATGTTCTTGTATATATTTAGTGTTGAACTAGAAAGTCTCATCGTGAAATGATAAATATTTTTATGCGTTATTGAATTTTAATTAAGACTAGGTTTTATTTCTGTTCTATTAGTGAATTTTTATACTTCTTGTTGTATGACATTTTGGGTAACTAAATGAACTTATTTGGTGTTGAAACTTTTTATGCTTCTATATTTATATATGTTAATAGGTTGTCATAACAATTTTAGTGTCTAAATGATTTTATTTCAATTATTTGAAAATAATGATTGTGTGTAACTCACTGCCTAATATGTTTGAAGTTATTTTTGTATCTGACTTCTAAAACACAATTGGATTGTATTGAATTTATTTAATGGTAATTTTTGGAAATGTTATAGTTTTAGGTGTCTATTACATGCAAGATTTTTGTGAAATTATTTTGTGATATAAATACTTTAATATATGAATGTCAGATAGGGCCGCTCACTGTTTTATTTGTACTGGCAGATTTCATGTGTTGATATGTGTGACTTGTTTTGGTTATCAAATGGAATTTTTATGACCAACAAAAAATCATGATAGTATGTTTATATGTTAGCTTTGTCCCTCTAGAGTCTAATGCTTTAATTGTGTGTGATTTTTAAGTTATTGAGCTATGAATTCGTAAGGGTAAGGCAGCATTTTCTATTGGCAGTTTTGTTCTAATATTTTAAAGGCTAATTAGATGTATTATGGACTAATGTTTTCAAGAGAAGAATGTATGTGTGATGTAATATGGTATTGGATGATGTTATCTGGTATTGAATGATTTCATGAAAATGAAAATTATTTTTATTGTATATGGATGTATGACGTGAACATTCCAAGAAGTAGGCACATCAAGACCGCGGTAACGTCATCTTCAATTAAGGTTTAGTAAGTTAATTAGGTAAGTACATTCTTACTTGCAACATAATGAAGTTTATAAAAAGTTTGAAATTTATGTTCATGGTAGTTTTATGATAATTTCCATGATAAGTAAATATGATGTGTCATTATGAAAGTCTTGTTGTATGGTTGTATAAAAGTTTCATTATGAAAAGTTTATGCATGTTTTGATCATGACACATTTCAAAGTATAAAAGTGTATATATACATATGTATGTATGTATCACCTAAATAAGTGTTGCATACCTATGTTTATGTTATGTTTATGTTTATGATGTCATATTTGGTTTGGGATTAGTTACCTCTCTTCTCTAATGACGGCGCGCCTACAATGATGATAATGGTGCAACACTTGGGGCCTTAAAGATAAAAGAATGAAGTTTTAATATGGTTAATGTTAAGAAAGATATGTCTATATGAAATTGTGCCTAATGCACTATTATGATGATTCTTATGGTGATGATGTTTCATAAAAATGTTCATAAATTGTTTTATGTTATGAGATAGGAACTATGCTTACTAAGCTTTTTGCTTACTTAGTTATGATCATGTTGCAGATAAAGGAAAGAGGACCATGGTTTAGGCAGAGGGCAAAGACGGGCATATGAGCAAGGAACAATGGGTTGAAAAACGAAAGAACGCCAAGAAAGACGATTAAAGTTTATAAACTATGTTTTATTTTTGAGTATATTTATCCAAAGAGTTTTTAAGTTTTAAATTGTGTTCTTACTACTCTGAAATTTATTTTCTGCACCCTAAAATTTTGAACATTGAGACTTGTTTAAATTCATTGATTTATTCTATTTTATTTTATTTGGTTTTAACAGAGGATCGGCCTTTCAACTAGTTTAGATGAAACTATCGATGTTGGCATCGGCTTACTGATTACCCTGTATTGGTTTGCTGATCCAACTGTTTTAAAAACTCTATTTTGCAGAGCCTCGGATGGCCTCTGGATGGTTGAAGTTTAGACTATCGGTCATGTTTGGCCCGTTGATGTCTGTAGTTTGGCTTACCGAACTGTGTAAGAAAATTTTACAAGTTGTCTTAATTTTTATTTAAATTTTGGTTTTATTGTTTTGGTGTTAATAAACTATTTAAAGAATATTTATAATTAAGTAATTTAATAAATGTTAAAAATATATATATGTATGCATGGATCCTAGGGTATGTTTCCAAATTACGTTTTCATTTACATAGTTTATCTTAAATAATGGCAAAAAGAATGAATATAACGACATCTGTGACATCTGTAAGGTGGCATTATTGGCTTTGGCTGAGCAAATTTCTATTTTCAATTCATATTACCACACGTCTTTCCAAGTCCTCCAAGTAAGTCTATTTTAAGATAATTGTTAAGAATACAAGTTTCATGATAAGTATAAGATTTAGTTCCTTAATGATAAAAGCCCTAGTAGTGAAATCCTATCACATAAATTGGAAGATTATATCTAAGTTCCTAATTCTTTTAGGAAATCAACAATGAACGGCCGTAGAAGAATGCAAACTCATGCTTAAACCAACGAAAGGCTGATGACGATGATTGTCGAGTTGCAAAGGCTTGAGGAGCAAAGAAGAGAAATTGAAGAACTAAGAAGTAATGGCCAAGGTGGTGAAAGACCAGGCAATGATGTGCCGCCTCCTCCTCCTCTTCCCCAGCCACAAGTAGATGAAGTCTCAGCTCCTGCAATAGAACCAAGACCGGTCTATTAGGAACCACTATTAGTCAGATAGAAGAGGGTCAGTCCAATAAATTTTGAAGGTTCTAAGGACCCTCTAGTTGCTCAAGGATGGTTGAAGACAATTGAGGCTACATTGAAACTCATCAGTTTCACAAAAAATGATAAGGTTCTTTGTGTCTCGTATTGGCTTAGCATGGAGTTTAGAATCTGGTGGGATAGAATTGAACCGACCAAGAATGTCGATGAAATGACATGAGTCGATTTTGTTCATGAATTCAACACAAAGTTCTTCCACATGAACATTACTCAGAAGCATTACGATGAGTTCTGAGAACCTGCATTAGGGAGACGTGTCGGCTACGGATGTGGTGGCTAAATTTAACCAGTTGGCACGACTATGCCCAAGAATGGTTAGCGGTGAAAGTGAAATGGTCAAAAGACTAATTAGAGTCCTCAGGCCAAAGATTGCCGCAATTGTGGATGGAGCAAGCCCACCCCAGAACTAGGAATAGTTTGTCTTGAGGGCTTAACATGCTAATTTCCACCTGTTGAAGGTAAGAAGAAACCAGCCTCAACAAGGTCAATCGGTGACCAATGCAAGCACTTAGAACAACCCCCAAAACAGGAACAACAACAATAGCTAGAATTGGAGGAATAACAAGAGGAAGGGCAACTTTTAGAACCAACAAAGTCAAGGCAATAAGAAGCATAATGGTGGCTAGTTCAACAACAATAATAGGTAGATCCAACCATGCACCAAATGTGGAAAGAAACATCTCGGTGAATTTTGTTTGGGGATGAACTAGTGTTTCATCTATGGATGTGAAGACTACGTTGCCAAGAATTGCCCCAACCAGAGTAATGTTCAAGCCCAATAGAGAGCTCCTAATGCCTAACTCCATTAGATGCAAGCCGCCTTAAAAAGACCGTTGATTAGTTAGGAAAGACTTGAAGCCCCACCTACTAATGCCTGCATCTATACAATGACAAAAGAACAGGTGGCTGCTGAAGCCTCTAATGTGGTCATGAGTTAGATTTCAAGTCTTTCTATTAATGCACATGTTCTCTTTGATACGGGTGCCACACATTCTTTTGTATCATCATCCTTTGCTAAGAAGTTAGGGTTCATTTAGAACCAATGAGATAGGGATTCACTACAACACTACCCTCTGGGGAAGTGATGATATCTACGCATTTTTTACATACTATTCCTTTACGGATGTTTGAAAGGGAACTCTTTGTCAATCTTATCGTGATCGATATGTATGATTATGACATAATTCTCAGGACGGATTTTTTGAGCAAGTACAATGCTTCTATAGAATGCCAAAAATGAAAGGTGATCTTCCATCCAGAAAGTGAACAAAAGTTCATGTATGTGAGTGAGTACAGAAAGAAACCAAGTATGTTTTTGTTAGCCATAAAAGCAAGGAAATTGTTAGCAAGTGGCTGCATAGGATATCTGGCAAACATTGTAGACAAAAGTCAAGAAGAAAAGGCAAGGATTGAAGATGTTGCAGGAGTACAAGATTTTCCACAGGTGTTTCTAGATGAACTGTCAAGCTTACCCCCTGATAGAAAGATTGAATTTGAGATCAAACTTGCTCCAGGCACAGGCCCAATTTTGAAGGCACCCTACAAAATGGCCCCAATAGAGTTGAAGGAGCTTTGTTGTCAATTAAAGGAACTTCTTGACAAAAGCTTCATCTAGCCTAGTCACTCATCTTGGGGAGCCCTAGTCCTATTTGTCAAGAAGAAGGATGGATCTATGAGACTCTGCATCGACTATAGAGAACTGAATAAGGTGACGATCAAGAATAAGGACCCGTTGCCTCGAATCGATGACTTGTTTGATCAACTTAAAGGTGCATCTATGTTCTAAAAGATTGACCTATGGTCAGGATATCACTAGTTGAAGATTAAAGGAGACATCCTAAAAACAGCCTTTAGGTCAAGATATGGTCACTATGAATTTATGGTTATGCCTTTTGGTCTAATAAATGCACCTGCAGCCTTCATGGACCTGATGAATTGGGTATATTCAAGGATTTCCTTGATAAATCCATCTTTGTGTTTATTGACGATATTCTTATTTATTCAGAGAGTTAGGAAGAACTAAGCATCTAAGAATTGTGTTGGAAACCTTACAAAGACACAAGTTGTATGCAAAATTCTCGAAGTGTGAGTTCTGGCTTGACAGTATATCCTTCTTGGGCCATGTTATATCAAAGGAAGGAATAATGGTGGATCCTACAAAAGTTGAAGCTGTTTTCAACTGGAAACAACCAAAGAATGGAAGTGAAATAAGAAGGTTCTTGGGTCTAGCTGGTTATTACCAAAAATTTGTGAAAGATTCTCCAAGATAGCAACGCTTCTCACCAACCTAACTCGCAAAAGAAAGAAGTTTGAATGGACGGATGTATGTGAGAAGAGTTTTCAAGAACTGAAGAAAAGGTTAACTAATAGCTCCAGTATTGGCTATTCTTGAAGGAACGACTAGTTTGTAATTTACAGTGATGCTTTCAAGATAGGCCTTGGTGCTATTTTGATGTAGAATAATAGAGTGATCGCCTATGCTTCGAGATAGCTGAAAGACTATGATAAAAACTATCCTACTCATGACCTCGAATTTGCGATCATAATTTTTGCACTGAAGATTTGGAGACATTGTTTGTATGGGGTTCAATATAAAATCTTCACTGATCATCAAAGTTTAAAGTACTTTTTCACTTAAAATGACCTAAATATGAGGCTGCAGAGATGGTTTGAGCTGGTGAAGGATTATAATTGTGAAATCCTTTATCACCTAGGAAAAGCTAATCGAGTGCCTGATGCTTTGAGTAAGAAGACGGTTACAACGTTGATGTCATTACAAGCAAAATCTCAGCCTTTGAGGAAAGACATTCTGGACTTCGATTTAGAAATTATAACAAGACAACTTTCAGCACTCACTCTTGCTCCAACGTTGTTCGATGAGATTCAAAGTAAGCAAGACCAAGCTGTAAGTCTCACGAGGATTAAGCAGGAAATAAAGGAAGAAAAATGTGAAGAGTTTTGTATTGCAAATGATGGAACTCTATGTCTCAAGGACGCTTATGTGTTTCCAACATTGATCGCTTAAGGGAAAAGGATCTTAGTAGAAATACACGATACTCCTTATTCAATTCATCTAGGTGCAACAAAGATATACAACAATCTAAGGGATAGTTTTCGGTGGTTTGAAATGAAATGTGATGCTGCCATGTATGTGAAGAAATGCTTGATATGCTAGCAAGTTAAAGCTAAACACTACAGACTTGGTGGCGATTTCTAGTCAATTTAGATACTGGAATAAAAATGGAAGGAGATTGCAATGGATTTCATTACCGGTTTCCCCAGGACTCTAAATGAATATGATGCTATTTGGGTTGTTGTCAATCAATTGACAAAGACAATGCATTTAATTCCCATCAAGATTACTTATTCTATGGAGTGGTGAGCAAAACTTTATGTCAAGAAGATAGTGTAACTTCATGGAATCCTTAAGTCTATCATTTTGGATCGTGATTGCAGGTTTACGTCTAAGTTCTAGAAAAGTGTACAAAATGCGATGGGAACTAAGTTGCACTTTAGAATAGCTTTTCATCCTTAGACGGATGGCTAAACAGAGAGGACAAACTTGATCTTAGAAGATATACTTCAGGCCTATACCTTCGACTTCAAGACCAATTGGTGTAAAATGTTGTCGTTAGTGGAGTTTGCTTATAACAACAGCTACCAGGTGACGATTGGAATGGCCGCTTATGAGGCTCTGTATGGGTGGAAGTGTAGGTCGCCTATATGTTAGCTTGAAGCTAGTGAAAAGAAGTTGATGGAAAGCTTTGATGATGAAAAGACCAATTTTGTTAATGAAACCTCCAAGATGATAAAGTTGATAAATAGAATTGAGACCGCCCAAAGCCGATATAAAAGTTATGTTGATAAAAGAAGAAGAAGGCCCTTAGAATTTGTTGTAGGCAATTCGGTGTTCTTAAAGGTTGTGCCAATGAAAGGAGTCATGAGGTTTGGAAAGAAAGGCAAGTTGAACCCAAGGTTTGTCGGACCTTATGAAATCATGAAGAGGATAGGCAAAGTAGCTTATCAGTTGAGATTACCATTAGAGATGTCATCCATTCATGGTGTTTTCTATATTTTGATGCTTAAGAAATATGTCCCAGATCCTATGCATGTGATTAAGCCATAAGTGATCGACATACAAGATGACCTCAGCTACGAAGAAAAGCTAGTGGAAATATTAAATCGAAAAACTAAGACCTTGAGGAATAAAGAAATTCCATTGGTCAAGGTGTTATGGTGAAATCACCAAGTGGAAAAAGCTACATGGGAATGTGAAGATGACATGAGGGTTAAGTATCCGCAACTATTCTAAGTTTTGAGGATGAAACTCTTATCAGGTGGGGAGAATTGTAACACCCGCTAATTTTCATGTGACGAAAATTGTTAGATAAGTAACAACGTTAAGTATTTTCCCTTATGATATAATGTTACTAACTATTTTATTCTAAGTATGATGATAGGTGACAGTCACATGAAATTGATGCGCTCAAGGTGTTCATGTCATTTATGTTGTATGCTCTACATTTATTAAACAATCATTTAATGTTTTAGTTATATTTTAAGTGTATGTGACAGTTTGGTTAGATTATCCCTCTCAGGACGGCAGGCCAATAAATTTCATTAACAGGCCAAACATCACGACTTTGGTAGGCTGAAGTAAGCCACCGGTAGGCCGAAGATAGCTGACGAATAATCAGTAGGTAATCTTAAAAATTTTGATATCAATGATTATTGTGATTGGATAATTTTTATAGGTAATCTCAAAAATTGTGATATCAATGATTATTATGATTGGATGATTTTTTTCTGATTGATTGGCATAATTTTGGTCTTTTCCTTATTTAATGTAATAGAAGGTTTGACTTTTATGATGATTTAGGTAATTTATAAGGTTTCCCACATTAAAAAGGTGAAAATTGGGTAAGTAGAATAAAGAAATTAACTTTCCTTTTTTTTTTTTTTTAATTCCCTATCATACACATGATTATCCATCATCATTTTAAAAAAAAATTCTGATATTATAGAGAATGTGACCAATCTCTTTCTTTTTAAATTTTTCCTCTTATTCACGTACATTACACACATTCTCTCTCTTTCTCTCTCTCAGTTCTTCTCCCTCTTTTCTTCACTTTTCTTCTTCTCTTTTCACCTTAATTTTGCTACAAATATTTGAACAAAATATTGTTTTTCTCTTGTGCGAATTCAAAGGAAACTTGAGAAGAATTGTTTTGAGGAAAGAAACTCGTTCTAAGCATTTCCAAAATTATAATCAACATGTAATCTGACCCCCATAACTTTATGCAAATTTTGTTTGCTCTAAAATTTTAATATGATATTCATATATGTGTTATGTAACGTTCCTCAAAATTTCATGCCATTTGGATATTTTTATGCTGAGATTTGAATTTTTTTCTGTCTGCCACTTATAGTTGAAATGTTGCTGATTAGTAAAATTATATATAAACGTGGTCTTTGTTCTAGGGGCAAATGTATTTTGATTTTTACAAAATTTGGTAGATATGTTCATGCATATATTAAGTGTTGAATTGGAAAGTCTCATATTGAAATGACAAATATTTTATGCGTTATTGAATCATCATTAAGACTAGGATTTATGACTATTCTATTAGTGAATTTTTGGACTTCTTGTTGTATGACGTTTTTAGGTGACTAAATGAATTTATTTGGTGTTGAAACTTTTTATGCTTCTATACTTATATTTAATAGATTGTCATAAAAATTTAAGAGTCTAAATAATTTTACTGAAAATAATGATTATGTGTAACTCACTGCCTGATATGTTTAAAGTTATTTTTGTGTCCAACTTCTAATATACATTTTGGATTGTATTGAATTTATTTAAGGGTAATTTTTAGATATGTTATAGTTTTAGGTGTCTATTACGTGCAAGATTTTTGACAAATTATTTTGTAATATAAATACTTTACTATATCAATGTTAGATAGGGCTACTCACTGTTTTGTTTGTATTGGTAGATTTCATGTTTTGATATGTGTGACTTGTTTTGGTTATTAAATGGAATTTTAATGACCAACGAAAAATCATGATAGTATGTTTATATGTTGCCTTTGTCCCTCTAGAGTCTCATGTTTTAATTGTGTGTGATTCCTAAGTTATTGAGCTATGAAATAGTAAGGGTCAGGCAACATTCTCTATTGGCAATTTTGTTCTAATATTTTAAAGGCCGATCAAATGTATTATGGATTAATGTTTTCAAGAGAAGAATGTCTGTGTAATGTAATATGATATTGGATGATGTCATTTGGTATTGAATGATTTCATGAAAATGAAAATTATTTTTATTGTATATGGATGTATGACGTGAACATTCCAAGAAGTAAGCACATCAAGACCACGGTGACAACGTCTTCAATTAAGGTTTAGTAAGTTAATCAAGTAAGTACATTCTCACTTGCAATATAATAAAGTTTATGAAAAGTTTGAAATCTATGTTCATGGTGGTTTTATGATAATTTCCATGATAAGTAAATATGATGTGTCATTATGAAAGTTTTGTTGTATGGTTGTATAAAAGTTTCATTATGAAAAGTTTATGCATGTTTTGATCATGACGCATTTCAAAGTATAAAAGTGTATATATATATATATGTATATATGTATCACCTAAATAAGTGTTGCACACCCATGTTTATATTATGTTTATGTTTATGATGTCATATTTGGTTTGGGATTAGCTACCCCTCTCCTCTAATGACGGTGCGCCTACAATGATAATAATGGCGCAACACTTGGGGCCCTAAAGATAAAAGAATGAAGTTTTAATATGGTTAATGTTAACGAAATATATGTTCTGCCGAAAAATGTGCCTAGTGCACTATTATGATGATTCTTATGGTGATGATGTTTCATAAAAATCTTCATAAATTGTTTTATGTTGTGAGATAGGAATTGTACTTACTAAGCTTTTTGCTTACTTAGTTATGATCATGTTGCAGATAAAGGTAAAAGGACCATGGATTAGGTAGAGGGCAAAGACAAGGGTGTGAGCAAGGAACTATGGGTTGAAAAACATAAGAATGCCAAGAAAGAAGATTAAAGTTTATAAACTATGTTTTATTTTTGAGTATGTTTATCTAAAGAGTTTTTTTTTTTAAGTTTTGAACTGTGTTCTTACTACTCTAAAATTTATTGTCTGCACCTTAAAATATTGAACATTGAGACTTGTTTAAATTCATCGATTTATTCTATTTTATTTTATTTGGTTTTAACAGACGACCGACCTTCCAACCAGCTCAAATTAGACTACCAATGTTGGCATTGGCTTGCTAATTACCCTGTATCAGTCTTTCGGTCCAAGTATTTTAAAATCTCAATTTTAAAGAGCCTCAGACGGCCAATCGATGGTTGAAGTTCGGACTACCGGTCATGTTTGGCCTACCGATGTCCAAAGTTCAGCCTACTGAACTATGTAAGAAAATTTTACAAGTTGTGTTAATTTTTATTTAAGTTGTGTTTTTATTGTTTTGGTGTTGACAAACTATTTAAAGAATATTTATAATTAAGTAATTTAATAAATGTTAATATATATATATATATATATGTATGTATGCATGGATCCTGGGGTATGTTTCCAAATAATGTTTTGATTTAAATAGTTTTTCCTAAATAATGGCAAAAATGATGAATATAACGACATATGTGATGTCCGTAAGGGACGTTACATGAGCAAAATATATACTTTTGATCGATTAATTATAAATCGACAGTCAAGATTAAATATTTTTAATCAAATTTAATGCATCTTAGACCTACAAATAAGGAATTTCATAAATAAATGTACATTTTTTTTACTTTAAATTAGTATGAATTTTGAGGTTTTTTTATGATTATAGAGTCCATGAATCAAAGTATTCATTATTATATCATTTACTTGATTTTCAACCCAAAATTTAGTCATAAAAATGACATGTAGGTTATATTGTAATATCTATATGTCATTTTGTTAGGTACCCATATATCCAAGTATTTTTTTCCTTATTAGTTCCCATTTTCTATTTAATTCGTGAGTAAATTGCTCCAATGGTCCCTGAACTATTAAACATGTGACTTGCTAGTCCTTGTTCTTTTTTTAGCTCAAACGACTCTAAATTCAAAAAAATGATGCAAAATGACGAACTTAACTGACATACATTAATTTTCTTACTTATGTCAATCACATGCTAGTCATGTGATTATTAAGCATTTAAAAGAACCATAATACCGTTAATTAAAAGTAACTACTATTTAACAAAAAGTAAAAACAAAAAAATGAAAAAACAAAAAACAAATGGGAATTCTCTATCTTCTATAACTCTATCTAGCCAAACCCAAACCCTTACCTCCCTCCTTTCTAAACCCAGACAAGCAGAACTCACCAACCCCTCTGTCATGACCATCCCATTCACAAAATTTAAATCCCCCCTATGCTAGCACAATCCAAATGTCCATCCCACCACCTACAACTTAAACATTAATCCCACCACCAACAAACCCAGAAAATCCCACCAGCAAACAAGTCACAGCTAATTAAAGATTTTCAAAAATTAAAATTAAAAAAGATTTGCAAAAACTTGTCTTGCATTTTGGCTATCAAGTAAACTAATGTCCTCTCATCTCCTCGAAGAATCTGTGATGAAAATCTATTTAAATGTTCATAAACGAGTGTAAAGCTTGTTTTTAGATTATTTGCAATTGGTTTTTTATTTTGATTGTGCTCTTTTTTAGGTCTTTATTTTTCTTCCCTTTTGGTTCTAAAGTATGAATGTTTACGCCTAGCTTTTGGTTGTCTTTACTTCATGAAAAATTGGTTCAAGAAATTATGGTGCCAAAACTGTTTGCGAGGTGGCAATCGGGAGGTAAGTGCAGCCACTCTAGCAGTACTATAAGAGCTGGGCGATAGTGGGGAGTTAAGGAGCGGATTAATTCACACTGGATCAGCATCGATCTTGGGTTGGGCGTTTGCCTAAACAGCAGTGAATCTAGCACGGTGGAGAGGGACACAAAGAGAGTGAGAGAGATAAAGAGAGCATGCAAGGAGGAAGGGAGAGAGACTGACTTAGCTGCTAAGGAAAAGAAGAAGAAGAAGAAGATGTTGGAGAGAAGAGATGACAGAGGAGATGGCCAAAGAACAAGAAGAGGAGAGAAAAAAGAAGAGATATGACATGGGTTGATGGGGTGGGATTGGCTAGTGTCAAAAGGGGTGGGAGCCCGGGGGGGGAGGGGGACGGATGATGGGCAGCTAGTCTAGGATAGGTGATTGAGTTTTTTGGGGGGTTAGAGTGTTGTAACATGAGTATGCAGCGAATTTTAAAAATTTTTAGCTAAAATGTTTTTCCAAAAACAAGTTAGATATGCTATAAATTAATAAAAGATCTTTTGTACCTCTTAGTAGACCAAAAAAACCAAAAGAACTACTATGAGAGAAATCTACTGGAAGACCTACAACCAATTAGACATTCTTGCTATTCTCTTTTTCATGATCGAAGTGTAAGTGCTAGCATATCATTCAGTATTTCCTCAAGTAACCTTTCCTTCTAGCCACTTAAGAAAACCAAAAGCTAAGATTTAGGATGTTGAACAAGATCTCTATGGGAGTTTTAGAGTCGTCCTAGTAAAATACTCTTCTCTATATCTCTTAAGTGATCTAAGAAACAATAGAAAAATTTTCCCTTTATACAGAGGTCAGATTGGGGCTAGTCCTTATCAGATATAGCCTCAAAATTTGAGTTAGAGTCAAATTTAGAGCTACAAATGTGTGAAATGCATTTGCTAAAAAAAGCAAGCGCTTTTTTAGCTTCTCAGACTTATTTGATTCACCCGATTTAAACCGATTGGATAAATTTTATTTAATTGACTTAGGTATCCTTCATAGAGCTTCGGTTTTAATTCAAATAACCCAATAGAGAAGTTATCTAATTAAAACAATCATATATAGACAATCCCATAAAAATAAACTCTATCTCAAATAAATTTAAAATGTTTATTTTGAATTCATTTATAAAATTCATTCAATTAATAAATTAACATAACTTATTAAATCCAATCAATCGAATTTTAGCCAATCTAATATAAAACATAAGTTATCAATCTGTAGGAAAAACATGTCGTATCGTTATAGAAAATATTATGAGCTAGCAAAGGGGATCCGATAGACATATATAGATCAAGCTCTTATAATTATAAAATAACATATTCCCAGCATGTATATTTTGTAATTATCAATTGTAAAGCTATTCCACTGAAAGCTTTAAGCTGTATTGTAAACTGATACAAATTAAGAAACTCCAATAAATTTATCATCTATGACCTATCATAATGTGTGTACCACCCAAAATGTTCTTTAAAAGCAGATGTTTGTAGTATAAAAAGGTTGTCGTATATATAATGAGATGGGTTTTTGAAAGATTGAAAGTTTTCGGTTTAAAGTGGAAAGGGATATTTCAAAACAAAATTTAAAAGAAACTAAATATTTTTAAACATTTTAAAATAAGATTTTAAAACATGAAATTAAAACGATGAAGTTTTGAGAATCCCCTGTATATTTCGTAACTGATATGGAATTTTAACTTTAAATAACAATAATCTATAGCATTTTATTTATTATATCTTTTCTCATTAATAGCAAGCACTTCTACTATTTTTATAAGTCAACCTAAAGTGATAATATGGCAAGCTATAATATAGTAAGGGTTTTACTATAAAAACTATAAAAATAATCATCTCTCACTAATGGCTTAGTGCACTAATTATGAAAATTATAACTGTTGTCACTACAATTGTAATTAAAAATATTTTAAGATAGAAAAGATAATAACAAATCAAAATTAATATATTTTAATGGAATAAATTATTGCATTAGTTTCGACAAAACCTCGTCTTATTAAATAGTTTGAGAATACATTATGCCATATTCTGTCGATAATAAATCAAGCATTACCAAGCATTTACCATGCTAGTTCATATCTATAACATAGCAAAATCTCAACTTAATAAACAAGCATATTTCATTATTATTAATATTAATTATGCAATACAATTAAATTACATAAAGAAAGTATGACTAAATTTATGCAAGAATTAGGTAACATAACAACACTAACAATATCGACTAAAAACATAGAAAATATAATTTATTTCAAAAAAATATAAACATTACAAAAAAAAAAAATAGAGTTAAAAACCATATCATCATATTATGCATACAAAAATCATCTATCTATCTTACCAGACTCTCTACACTAATGTGTTGGAAAAATAATAAGCAGCGGAATTTTAAAAATTTTAATCAGAGTATTTTCTAAAACACAAGTTTGACATGCTATATGTATAAATTAACCTGATCTTACTGACCTTATATTCGTCGAAAAGCTCCCGAAATCTGTGTAGAGAAGTAACATTCCAAAAGAGCCTCAACCAACTGGTCTTCTTTGCTATATTCTCTATCCACGATCAGAGTGAGTGTGGGGCTCACACATACAGCTCTTCCTCAAGGTGACTCTCCTTCCAACCAATTGAGAGAACCCAAAGCTAGTGTTCGTGATTTGTGAACAAGAGCTCTCAGGGAGTTTCAAATTCTCACCAATAGAGTATCACTCTTAATCTCTCTATTGATCTAAATAACTCATTAGACTAACTCCCT
>CAMOHE010029499.1:0-13654 GCA_946598075.1 Artocarpus hirsutus | reverse complement strand
GGCTAAAAAATTTCATTATTTTGGCTTTTTTTTTTTTTTTTTTAAGGGATTGTTTGTTTGATTTACAGTACAAACAAAGGAAAAGAGAACCAGAGGAAGGAGCTTGAGAGAAGAGAGAGGGAGAGAAAAAAGAATAAAAAATAAAAAATAAAATTTTTTTGTTTTTAATATTTAATTATTTTTATATATTTAATAATAATTTTCATATTTTTTTTAATATTTAAGTATGTGTCACATTAGCAATTTCATTAGTGATATAGACAGAATTGAATAGAAGAGACAAAATGGCTGGTTTTATATAATTTGTGGGTGTTTCAACTGATTTTAAAAAATTAAGAAAAAAATTAAGAAACAAAATGGCTGGTTTTATATAATTTGTGGGCGTTTCAACTGATTTTAAAAAATTAAGAAATAAATTAAGAAATAAAATGAAGTAAGGTACATAGGTCAAGCGGTTTATAAAAATAATCCAAAAAAAAGTAATGAAAAGATCCCGTCACAAGTGTAAAAAAAAAAAACTTCACCGACTGTTTATCTCTTTCCCCTTTCTCAGAAACTTTGCACGGATAACTATTTTTTTAAACTTCTTTGCTTCTCTATTGGTTTTCCACATTTTCATGTCAAAATCTAAAAGAAAAACGCACATTTATTATTTTTTTTTTTTGCTATTTCTGCATAAAAAAATCTATTTAGATTTATTTTATTCTTTTTTTTTTAAGTTTTTGCGTTTCGTTTCCTTTATTTCTTTTTTATTCTTTCAATCTTCAAGTTAAACGAAAACAATTTTTTTGCACACACCAATTGATTAAATCATCTACTCCATGTTTATGATATCGGTTAATTTAAGCAACTGAAGCAGTAGATATTTTTTTTTTAATAAAATAAGGGCGCAAGGAGCTAAAGAAAAGACATGAGATTGAGAGGTTCATGGAAATTATTAAAAAAAAAAAAGCCGGCCAGTGACAATGGGTTTATTAACGGGAAAGACAACTCTCTTTCTATTTTCGAGGGCAGTGAGATAAGAACGAGAAAATGGAACACAGATCAAATAAAAAGAAAGTAAGATTGAAATCCTGACAAGGTTTGCATGTGGGAGATGAGATGGTCATGTTAGTTGTCCCAGGCGAACGGCACAAAAGGACATTTGTTGGGGGTCTAAACCCCATCGAGTTCGATAGGATTACTCGTACAGAATATATAGAGTATGACATGGTTTTTTCAATTTTCATATTTTAATAATATTATACAGTTGGGGCCTTGGGTGTCAATCTAGCTAGTTAGGATGTTCTTAAAGGCCTTGACATTAGTTGTTCCCTTTCAGTTTATTTTTTTTTAAAAAAAAGCGTGCAGCTATAAATTTTTTCATATACTATCTACGAGGATGAAGACTTCACATATCTAAAGTTGCTTAATTTCCTTTGACCTCAGATAACAGTTAGCTTCCGAATTCAAAGGGAAAAAAAAAGGATGTGAATTAGCAAAGATTTTTCTTTTCCAGCAAGAGATAGGGAAAAACTGGTATAAGAAATATGGATCTATAGCGTATATTGGACAATGTATTAAACATAAATATTGCCAAAAGCTAGCCTTAAAACAAAGAATGTACACAGACATCATAAATGAGAGGAGACAAACAATGTCTTTTCTTATTATTTTAAAAGTATGGCCACACTCACAACATATTCGTGTACATGATAGTATGATTATGTAGATCGTATCTAATGATAATAATTAGTTAATTACATACATATAGTGATGTAACTAACTAATTATTTTGCACTCTTTATTGCTGGATTACAACAAACACACACTTAAGGCACATCATCAGATTGCCAATAATTAACACGTTAACTTGCACATACACACACACACACACACAAGCCAATGACACAAGTATGTACGTGCCCTTTATTGTATCATGACCAAAAAAAAAAAAAAAAGAACACTATCATTTGGAAACTCGTGAACTGCAATATGAATCATGAGATCAGTTGATACGAATTATATTACTCTTGTGGCAGCAGTAGTAGGTGACGGAGATGCCCATGTCAAGGCCACATTCGGGACATTTGATCCCCTCCTTCAATTTGGGGGCATCTTTCGGAATCTCAATGCAGGAACACTTCAAGGTGCCCTCAATAACTTTGAGAGTACTCTCATGTTGGTCTCTGAAGACGACCGCAAAGTCGCGCCCTCGCAGATTCACCGACCATTTGGCGAAATCTTGCATCATCTTCATAAACGTATCCTGGTTCCCCACGACTATCGTCATGTCCCCTTTGTTTAGGGCAAACCATCCCTGGTCCTCTCTCTTGTAGGAATATAGCCTTTGGATTTGGTGTTTAGATTTGTGGTCTGCCTCGTTAATCTTTGTGATGAAAAGCCCTTCCACGCCCTTCCAGAAGCGATCTTTGGCCGAGGGACTATTCAGTGTCTTCTCCACGTCTAATAACTTAATTGTAGGACCAGTCTTTGAATTGTCTGGGTTAAGTTCTTTTAGGATGGTCTTTCTTTTTTGTTCCATATCCCTGGCCCAGTTAACGGCTTTACCTCCAAAGATGAAAATGTAACAGTCCCTTTCCTTATTGACCTGTTTCAGATATACATTCAATGTTTATGAATCTATGTAGTCTATAAAAATTAACTCTAATCAAGAAATTACTACAAAAAACTAGATTTTTAGTCACAACAAAATGTTGTAACAAATGTACATTTAGTCACAACTTTTAATTCAATTTTTGTTGTGACTAAACTGTTATGATTAAAAGTCTAACTTTTTATAGTGAATTAAAATGTCTATTTTTTGGTGTTTTGGTAAGGTTAACAAAGAGACAACTAACAAATATAAATAGCAATACATATCTAATAAAAAGTAGAAGAATAAAACCAATAAAAGATATACTTTCTTTTATAAACTAAATCTATATTTTATTTTTTTATGTGGATCTTAAAGGATTAAAAGTTTTTTGTTTTCCATACTAAACCTCTACTCATATATCAAAAATGTTATTGATGCCAGCCTAGTTGAAATATATATTTTTTCCCCTCTCATGTTAAATATTTTGTGCTCTCATCGAAGTTTATTTAAAAGAAAAATAAAAGTTTAATTTCCTTTCACATTAAATTTGTTAATTAACATTGATCATTTAATCTCAAACCATATTAACGACTCTTGGGCGCATCCACACCCACTTTATACCTTTCCAAATTAATTTTAAGTTTTGTTCTAATTTTCCTTCCAATTATTCACTTATTTATAATTTGAATAAAAAATGGTTTGAAATTCAATTTTATGAGAGAAACTCCACTTTTCAAAATGGCCTATTAATAAATCTACACTCTTTTCTATTTATTCTTCTTACTTTCCTTTATTTATCAATCATTATTATTCTTGCCAATTTATGAGAGGAAGCTAAGTTTAAAAGCCTAATTCTTCGGCCAATCATGTTATTCCAGGATCATGGATAAAACTCCGGAGTACGTATGTATGTATGCTTGCATGCATATAAAAACATTAGTGACTTACCCATCCTTGCAATCTTTGCTCTTCAGAAGAGTCCTTGAACAAAGGGACGATCCATTTCATCTCATCAATAAATTTCTTTTCCTTTTGTTGATCAAAAGGAAATGCCTCTATGCCCAAAAGGGAGATGGTGTAGAAGGAATTACAGTTCACATATATCTTTTCTTTTTCATCCTTAATTACCACAATGGGACGGCCCTTGAAGCTCCACTCTTTCTTCAAGAACATTAGGGCTGCTTGGTGCGAAACCGGTGGATCTACAATGTAACCTTCCATTTTCTGATTTTTCACCAAGCTGGCCAGTTTTTGATTGGATTCCGGGGGATTCTCGTCCACAATTGGCATCCAAACAATCCCATATTGCTCTTGAAGCTTCGGATCGTTTGCAATTTTCTTAGATTGAATCTGTTGGAAGATCTGACGATCATCATCAGATATGTTGAGATACGAGATAAGGATGAACAATGTCTTCGACTTCCCAGCAAGAACATCGACTCCAACCTGTACATTTGAATAATCTTATAAGTATGGGCAGAACTAGAGAAATTAATGACAAGAGCAGAGAGAACTAGAGAAATTAATGACAAGAGCAGAGAGGTATGATTGAGCTAATAAAGTAAAGAGTGAAATTGTTATAAGGGGGACGACATACAATTTTAGAGAGGACGTAATGTATTTTTAAGAGAACGGAATATAATTCTTATAAAATTACATATACAAATTTGTAAGAAAAATTTTTTAAGAAAAAAAAAGTTAAGAGGAAACTTCTGTCCACCCCTACCCCCATGTCGCCCCTGCTTATAAGTAAATGTTGGAATGGCTAATGAATTTAAAGTGTTTGGGCTATTGATCCTAAAAAATTTAAAAGAACCCAATGGCCAGAAAAATAAACAACATATCCTTAAAAAAAATTAAAAAAAAGACAAGGCAACTGGATCTTTCATTTCAGTCTGTCTTAATAGAAAAATGCAACAAATCGTCACCAAACAAGCCATGAATATCCGATCGAGTAAAAGTATTGTTTTTTTTCTTTTTTTCCCTTTCTTTCTTTAAAGGAATAAAATTCAAAAAATTAGAGCAGGGTATAATTAAGAGACTACTATTCCTTTTTAAATGAATGATGAGAGTAAACAAGTAGCATCGAAGTGAAAAGAACATCCCAATTAAGCTTGCATCTCCTTAAACACTCACCAAGGACTAAGTTCCTCACTCAGATTTTATTAAAAAGAAAAAAAAAAGAGAGAAAACATGTTCATGCAAGGGGTACAAGACTGGAAAATAAACAAAAGAAAAGAGCACGCAGGCACCAAAATAAAAAACCAGACACACACAGAGATGTAAAATATTGCTAGTACGGTAAGGAAACATCACAAAAGTTAATTAATTTGCCAACCTTTTTATAATTGTTTGAAGCATCACTTATTTTCTGCACATGATCGGTATAATCCTTGCCGAAGAAGAGTTTACCAAGGAACTTCGGGACTTTTGAAGGCATTTTTGAGATTTTTACGAGGTAAGAAAAAAATTCTCCCTCAGCTGCACCATTAAAATTTTATCCACCATCTAATTAGTACGTAGAAAGTTGATTTTTTTTTCATGCACGTAGATCTAATAAATTATTCGATGACGTGTGTGTTTGTCTACGATATTGTATGACAAAGCTGTAGTGATTAATATATTTTAATCGTACATTAAAAAAAAAAAAAAAAAAAAACTAACCTTCCCTCTGGTTTAAATCTTTTAATTGTCCCTTCCGTGTTTCTAGGATGCTTTTAATTTTCTCAGCGTAACGGGACAGATCGAGTGGCTTGACCCTGAAAACGAAAGCAACCACGATTATGATTTATACTTACATTTTTTTATTGCAATTGAATTCAATTCATTTTCTTGAGAAAACGTATGTGAATTTAAATTAAGTGGTCAATTAAGCGTCGCTATCAACATTACAGATTTGTAAGTTAGAGGATGTAAATCGTCAAAGTTTAAGAGGTCCATCGTACGACATAGTTGAGTTGAAGGAATAAGGGTGCAAAAAAACAATTCTATAACTTACTCTTCACTCGTGAGAATAGAAATTTTAGTCCCGCATGCAATGACAGACAACATAATCCAATAGATGTCTACTTCTTTTGGAATTACTGCTATTTCTTTTGCAAAGACAGGAGAAAGCTTCTCCGGTTGGAAAATGGTGTCCATCAATTCTAGTGTCTCCTTGATGAGGTTGTTCAGCGCAACGACTTCTTCTTTACGTGCCGCAAGTATCTCCGGAGTCTTAGTAAGGTTCGGAGCTCCTTTTAGGATTGCCAATGATGCGCTGAGAGGGTCGGGCACATTCAATTTCTCAAGCTCCACGAGATGCCAGAAATCTCCGAATTCCGATGCAAAAGCCGCCAGAGTAAACACTGCCGATGCTTCCCATGAATAGGCTTTCAGCTTTGAGAGTATTATCAGTGTTCTTTCATGTGCAGTTTCCGGTTGTGGATCCTTACAACATGATAGCTGCAATTTCATAAATTGCAAGTAAAATCTCAGCTATTGATGTGCCAAATATTCATATTATTTTTCTAACCATGTTCTATTAAATGTCAATTAATCAAAGTTAGAACTTTTCTAATAAATTTATCATAAGCAATGACCTCTAGGCGAATGTCCTTGAGGATGCACATGGGTATTTTGATGTTAGGGACGTTCTTGAATTCATCAATCTTTGCCGGGGGTACTTTGCCATAGCCCTAAATCAAAGTCACAAAGTGATGATATTAGTACAACAAGTACTAGTACTATGTATGGCAAGCATGATGAATATTATTGCTATATACACACAAGATGCATATATATACATATATGTATGTATGTATGTGTATGTGTGTGTGTGTATATATATAGAGAGAGAGAGAGAGAGAGAGTTTGAGGAGTGAGATTTAAAGTAAACCTTGATGACAAGGTCATCAACAATTTGGGTTGAACGATGAAGGATATTTTGAACGACAATGAAGAGAGAATCGGCAACAAATGGACCGTAAGTATTATCATGAGCCTTAAAAATTTGGTGTTTGATCTCATCATCGGCTATGTTGAAGGGGTTGGGTTTCGGGGGTTCTTTATTGGGAGCAACAGCTGCTTAGCCTGCTTTGCAATCGACAGGTTCATTTGCTGAGCCAGCTGCTGGGACTTCCATAACGGTGGAACTTGGAACTTAAGATTTGGAAATGTGGGAAATATTTAAGATCGGTATTTTGGGATGTGTTCGATATTGTGTTGTGAAGAGCTTGCAATTTGGTAACCTATTTATATCCATCCATGAAGAGATTTAGTAATAAATACGCCTTCCTTCCTATACTAAAGTAACGAAAAGTAATGTATGCATGTGATCCTTATTATAACCGGAAAAGGAAAGTGGGCCTTGAAAAGATAAAAAGAAAATTTAAATTGGGACCAAAGAAAACGTGTGATTATTCTTTTGACCTTTATTCTTCTTCTTCTTCCTTCTTTCTTTTTTTCTTTTTTTTTTTTTTTTGTCTTGCCTTACTCCTTCAAGTCTTTATTATTTTATTACTTGACTAAGCTTTGTGAACTTGAGTTACACTTTTTACATGATGATTTTATTTTATTCTCTTATCATTTGACTTCGATTTTCTAACTTGATTTATGCTACTATACAAATAAAAGAAATTTGAATCGCGCTAAGAATGTTTACGAATCAAATTACAAGTACTAGGAGTTAATCCGTAATCTCATCTGTACATATAAATGGTTTTTTAAAGTGTATACATATAATTGATATTTGGGACTTTGAGAAATGTGATTAACATAAATATAATATATATATAGTAAGCTTTTAGGCATTACGGTGCAAGGTCAATGTCATCCGTAAATGATGTTTGAGACTAATCTACGCTTTGTCATTAGATTGGACTTCTTTTATTTTTATTTTTCTTATGAGATTAAATAAGAGTGCTCCGTTGTAATCTGATTAGTACACTGTCGTACTATAGCTAGCTTGGTCTTACCACACACACAATGAACACACGTAAATACAGTGCCAAAGTGGAAAAATATTTGTATAGCAATCCTAATACTAATATAATACTGCTTTTGCCGTTTGATTACCAGGTTTACTGAAAACAATAGCAGCTCAAATTATGATTGAGAAACACTATATTATAGTTGGTTTAAATTACATTTTTCCTAATCAAAATAGTGAGCCAAACATATTAAAAATTTAAGGAGAAATTTCATATTTATCCCTGAACTTTAGTAGATGTCCCTTCGCCTCTAACCTTTGAAAATTGGTTTGGACACTTTTGAACCGCAAAATGTTATCATTTTTACTCTTTCCATTCAATTGATGAACGAAATTGCTGATTTGGCAACAACTAGAAGGTAATGTAATTGTTAAATAGGAATAAAGCTGATGATGTAGCCTCTACGTGGCTATCCAAGTATTTGAATTCTTTACAGAAGGACCACTGCACTTTAAAAAAAAAGTAAAAAAAAAAAAACAAAAAGATTTTTTTTTAATCTTCTTCTCTGCCCTTCAAAATTCAAACCCATAGTATCTAGCTTACGAAAAGCCCAATTTTCTAATCTCATTCAGATATATATTCTGGTGCCCCTTGTAAGTCAGTGTATTGTTTTTGTTTTTTTCCAGAGACAATTTAAATTCTCAATCTCATCTTTTCATGCCTTCTTCTTCCTCCTACAACCATTATCTTCTTTTTTCTTTGGAAGTTATTCCATTTTTTTTGTTTTCTTAAAGAGTTTTTTTTTTTTTTTCTTTCTTCTGTTTTCCTCAAAGAGTTTAAATGAGTATTTTTTTAAAAATTATTCAAAACTGTACACAGCAATGAGTGCAAGCAAAAAAAAGAAAAAAAAAAAAAAAGAAAAAAGACCCAGAACTTCCCATATTCCGTATGCCATCCCCCAACTTTGCGTTTGGAACGGGAAAAAAAGTTTAAAAGGAAACAAAATAGAATTTTTTGTTGTTTGGCAACTTTGAGAAAAATTTTCTCTTCTCATATCTCCATCCGATTATATATGAGAAAAATCCCGATACTGTAATAATACCAACCAGCACAGGTCATCCCAAGCAACTTCCAACTGCGCCAACTAGACCAAAAACATGTGTCGCCAAAACACAAACAGAAATTTCTAGGAAAAAAAGGCAAGTGAGGAACCATTTAGCTCTAGTTCTGGAGCTTTGATGAACATGGTCAAGTTTAATTAAACATAGTTTCCACTACCTTCCATTTAGCTCTAGGCTTGTTCATTCCACTCAAAATATCTTAGTTAATGTAGGTTCTAATGATGATGGTGTAGGCATCGTTCACCGCAGGGTCGCCGACACTGGATTTTTACATATTCTAAAACTGAGTATTGGTTGTGGGCAGGAAAAGTAAAAAAGAAAGACGGAAGAAGAAGGAAGTACTAAAAAATAAAAATGAGATTTATTAATCTGCGTTTGAAAACCAATAAAAGAAAGAAAAATTTGAAGTGAAAGAATATCTAAACCTTTATGTTCTTTTGATTCTTTTAATTATTTTATGGGTCCCACGAAAAAAAAAAAAAAAAACTCAAGCAGCTTTATAATAGGCCCACAAAACTATGTCCACGTAGAACTTAAATTTCACGACAATAGATAGAAAGGGCAAAATGATAATGTTTTATAATTCAAGCGATGTCCTGATCATTTTTATGAGACGAAGTGACAACGTTATTAAAGTTTACATGGCAAAATTAAAATTTGTTGAAAAAAAAATATGTGTGTAGCGTAGTTTTTTTTTTCCTTTTATTTTTAAAGAAAAAAAAGGTTCAAATTCTAAACTAGTTATTTGGAAGTTTAACTATTTCACCTGCAACACGAAGCGTACACGAGAGGACAGTTAATCATGGATTAATTTTAGAGGTTGTTTGTTTTAAGTATTATTGGTACTCAATAGACTCAAATTTGAATTCGAGTATCAAGAATCTTTTAAATATGTATTTGTTTATCCCAAAATCTAAATTCTTTTAGTATTGAGAATCTAAGTTTTTAGAGTTCTATTCCCCCTAAACTTTTGATATTCGGATATTTCTGCTATAGTAAAAGCTAAAATTCTCTTTTCTATATTTGAGAAAAAAAATCATAACTTATTCATTTGATATCCAAATCAGATGATTTTTTTTTTCGTTATGTTCCTAGTGAAGAGAAGAATTAATTAAGATCCATATTGCATATTTTTGAGGACTATTAACATTAAGATTTTATTAGATTTGCTAATAAATAAAAAACTATTTTCACTACCTCTCTAAACACAAATTTCAATTTTATTTCGTATTCAAATTAAAACTTAAATACACATACAAACGCCAATTCAAATAACAATTCAAATTACTGATTCAAATCTTAATTCAAATCATATTAACTCAAATTAAATCATTAATTTAAATTCATTTGCCAAACAGAGCCTTAAGCTTTGTTATGTCTCTTTACGCTTTATCTTTATCACGACCAAGCTTTATCTCTTTGAACAAAAGTGCTATCTCTAAGTATCTGAAGTGCACAGAAAAAGTCTTGGGCCAATGAAGCTCGCTGTAATAGAGACCCCTTACCGAGCACGAATCATCAATCGTAGCTTTCTGTGAAAACTGTCCTCTAAGTTTTAACGTGTTTAACAACAAAACAGATCCATGTCTCAAATATCTGAAAATAAAAAGACAACGTAAGTTCTTTCCGGGAGTTTTTTTAAACATTTTCTGGAGTAAAATTCTGAATGAAGATATCATATAAAGAAAATTCCTCAACAAAAAGTAACAATTTTGGTCCCTGCCCAAAGTTTGTAGATTTTTAGATGAAGATTCTTCCAAGACTGCAGCCTTAAGCAGAAAATGCTTTGGAACTTAATAATTACATAGTTACTCAAAAAAAGAGGCAGAAATTATGGTTTCGAATTCTTGTGAAAAATTATCAGAGCTTTTCTATTTGAGGACAAAATGGAACAAAAATTCATAGAAGAACAAGTCCTCCTACGAGCTTAGAGCTTGTAGTGGGAATAGTTTTAAATTGAGAAAATCTCTTAGGCTGCTTAATTAGTTTATTTTTACAAAACGAAAATAGTATTTTATTGAAATTCAAGCAAGAAGCTTGCAGACAGTTTTTTCAATAAATAACTGTAGAGGAAGAAATCAAGAATCATATCATAACTAAGATGGCACCTCAATGATTCTATCCTGCATCAAACCTCTGCAAAAATTTATTAAAAGAAAAAAAAAGCGAGCCACAATATTCAGAGTAAGAGTAAAACATGGTAAAGAACAAACTAAGCCAAAAAAGCAAAGCCAACTTGGTATCAATGAAGAACTTGAAGCTTATTAGCACGAAGACATATGATTGTCACACTTTTATGCAAAACTTGTTGCCACTTGCATTGCCTGGAATTCTCTCATTGGAGGTGAGATATTTACTTATAAAGTTTTGTTTCTTCTTCAACTCTATATTCTCCAAAGTAATAAATCCAACGAAGCTAGATACAACACAAGCGGAATTGATGAAGCCTTGTGCATGCTTTTGCATATGAAATTACAAAAACCACCATCTATAGTCAACAATCTAACACGAGTAGATATTCAAGTAGAGATAAGACGACGGTTTTAAGCCGTCATCTAAAGTACACCACATATTATATCACTGGATTAGATGACCATTTTAAATTCTCGTCTAATCTTCCTATCTATACTAGTGTGTAATATAATTTTCTCTATGCGTTTCATATAAAGAGCACATGAAATTATGTATTCATAGCATTAATTATAACTTACCATTAAAACCTTATAGTTATTTAGACTTTCAAAATATGTATTAATTAGAAAATTTATAATTATAAATTGTGATTTAAACTTTAGTTTCTCAGGCGTCACAATTTGAAAACGAATGAGTTGGGAATCATGCCTCTTCAAAATTATCCTTTCATAGGACCTCAAATTTTAGTATAAAAGTATGGCCGCTAGTAATATTTAAATTTGTTTAGATGTAGTTGAAGCAAAAATGGAAATAAATCTACAAGGTTCTCAAAGTCACATGCCCACTAGCACGTTGTTGAAACATAAGATCCTTCTATAAGATATGCCATGCCCATTGAAAGGCTTGTTTCATATTTCCAAAAGGAAAAAGAGATTGAAGCATAATGAATTAGCGTATGCATAAGAGTCGAGTCCAAAAGAAAAAGTCTGGATCGACTTTTCTGACCTTTTCCTTTTTTTATTCATTCAAGTCTTTATACTTTTATTACTTGAAGCCTTATCAACTTGAACGACACTGATTACATAATGATTAGATACATATTTTTTTTTCTTTTATAAAAGACCGATTGAGTTTATTCAAAACACCATATATATTTTTTTGTACTGACCAATAAATTTGTTGAAAATGTCAACAATATCCTCACTAATAAAGATTTAAGTTTTGTGAAAAGAACTTGTACATTGTACGAAACAAATTAGAAATAAATTCCAAACAAATATTTTGTGAATCAATTTAGAAAAAATAAATTTAAACAAAACTAAAAATAAATCTAGCAAGTAGGAAGTAAGATTAGCCGTTGAAATATATCATCCATGGGTGGGAATATATTTGGCCGAATAGATTGACGAATTAATGAGATGAGAGAGACTTCTTTATTTATGTTTTTAATTTCATATCTGTAGAAATATTTTTGTTTAATCTTTTAAATAACTAATGTATAAATAATACTTAATTGCTCATTATTGATGGTATTCTTGATTTTTCTCTGCAATTTGACCAGTCAAAGGGATTATTTAATTTTTTTTACTTAAAAAATTGAGAGGATACTTTTTTGATCGGTTAAAACATGGTATTCAGTGTAAACTCAAGGGATACTATTAGACTTTTCTCAAATTTTTTCTTGAAATGCGTAAAGGGTAAAATAAAAGGGAGTCTTACATTGTTAAAACATTAAAATAAACAACTTATAAGGATAAAATTGTGTCATCCCATTTAACAAGTTGACTTTTTAAGTTGAAAGTCTAAGTTCTTAGAAAGTTCAAATTCTATTATGGTATTAGAACTCAGCAAGTTCAAATGAGTTGCTTTATCCATCCAATACTAGAGTTATACATACATATATACACATGTATGAAGTGAATAACTCATTTTTTCTTTTACAATTGTGTACCCTCATACTTAAATGGCTTATTTATCTTTTCATACCTTGTATTTTAAGTTTATTTAAGCACTATACCTTCGGTTTTAGATATCATCAAAATTATACATTCAATTAGATTTAATACATAAATTTATACCTTACTTTAATCAATAGTTGATTTTGATCTTTAAAATAAACAAATTATCTTTAAGCCTAATAGAAAATATCTAATAAAAAAAAATTAACACTTTCAAAAAATAAAAAGAAAACAAAAATGAAAGCATACAAAACACCTATTTTTGAGGATATTTTATACATTTTTTAAGTTAAAAATTTTAGTATAAAGTTTTTTTAAAGCTTGTAAGGCTCTCTTTTTTTCAATTTGAGAGTATTTTGGCCAATTTTTTATGTCAAATCTAAATATTAATTAGGAAAATGTATAAGATTGTATATTAAATTAAATCTAAAGGTATAAATTAGATAATATCTAAAATCAAAGGTACAGGCTTTGGATTAACTAAAAATAGAGGGTATAGAAAGACAAATAACCTTACTTAAATTCATAAATGGAGCTCGCCCTTGCTACGATGGTGACAGCTATGGTTTACAATAATGGAAAGAAAGAAAGAGAGATCAAGGAAAGAGAAAAAAACAAGCTAAGTAACAGTGGCTGCGTCATCAACAGGGGTGGCAAATCAAGTCAACAGGTCGGGTTAGTATCGGGTTGGGGTCGATTTTTATAAAAGTTAGGTCAACACTAACCCGACCCGTAACACAAAGGGTTTGAGAATTCCTAACACAATATGTTTTAGTACTGGTTGACACGAACATGACCCGTGGCAATCCGTTCCTTATGCATAATGTCAAAAAACAATAACTCGTGACCCGTATTTGACCTACAACCTGATTGTGATCCGCAACCTACCTATGACCCACCTACAGTAATATATATATATATATATATATATAAAAATAAAAACATAAAAAAAAT
>CAMOHE010029498.1:0-18302 GCA_946598075.1 Artocarpus hirsutus | reverse complement strand
TTTTTTTATTATTTTCGGCAATATATCTTGAAGTTTTTTTCATCTTTAGGGAAATATTTGACTTAAAAATAACTTTTGGTAACCTTTGCAATCACTTTCTTTGATTTTGATAAAAAGAGTTTCTACTACTCTTATCTTTCTTTGCTCTCGAATGAAACACCATTTTTTTGCTTTTTTTTTGTTTTAGATTTTGCGAGAATGCTCTGTCAATGTAGTTATAGTTGAATAGATAACATTTCAGAGTTTTCTTTCTTCCCCATGTATTGCTTTTAACCAATAGTAGCCTGGGGCAAAGGTGGGCGTAATCCTTATATTGTCAAGTGGGAAGTGAAGATTCCTTGTTTCTTCAATGGTCCACTGGAACTATTCATATGTTTGCAAGAGTTTGTATTGTGGACTTGCGGCGACTGCTAAAACATGCATTGCTCTGATAGATAAGTCTAAAACAAATCAAAATATCTTCTCTTTATCTGCGTGACACAAGCTTTAGTTCAGGTTCTATATAAAGTATTTTCTGTCTAGATATTTTGGACCGTTCATGTACTTTTCAAATTTTCTACAGTTTTTGTCACTTACAAGTGTTATTGACCCGAGTGCTATCTAGAGTGAAGTGAGTTTTTTTGGCATCTGATTTTCCTTTCGTAGATGTCTGATTTAAAAGCTATATCTTGGTTTAGATGACTAAGATTCATGTCTATAAATGTTGTGTTTTATTATTAAATTTTGTTTATGATGTTTTTATATTTCAAACATAATTGATCCAGATTCGATAATTTGGTTCGACCATTTACGCAAAGTTTTGAATCTTACTTTGACAAAGCCTTGCCCGCGATGCTTCTCTACCGAAGTGAACGCCAGCAATTTGAGGAAGCAACAGCAAATGGCATCTCTCCTTCATCTGTGTATGGTGCCGAACATCTGCTTCTTCTTTTTGGTATGCATGGGATGCTTGACCAAGTCAATTGCCTGCCCTGAGACTCCATGTTACACCATCTTATCACATTTGGTGGTGCATCTATTACATACTAACATATTGAATCTCCGTGCCATTAAGAAAAAAAAAAGAAGATATTTATTGTGTTTAGGAGCAAGTTAAAACCACACTAGTGTGGTTCAAACCACTTTTGCTACGTGTTTTCACTCACAAAATTTATAGCAAAAGTGGTTTGAACCATACTAGTGTGGTTCTCTACCAAACAGACCAATTAAACTCTGATCATTGTTTGGCTGAGCATAGTACATTTATTATGCTTATGATCTGTGTGGTTTCTAAGAGATTTTAGCCTATTATCTATGTGAGCTTGAGCTTCAAAAGGTACTGAAATATCTTTCTTGTCCCATCGCTAGTCACCAAATTATTTGGGACGTTTCCTAGTTTTTTTGATACATTTATTCATGGGCATTTTTGTGTTGGCAATATCTTAAATCTAAAATATGTTTTTTTCTTGTCCAATAATTTTTCCTTCGTTTTCTTAGATGCCATGGTTTTAGATTATGATGATTGCGTTCACCCAATTTCCATGGAGTTCTGTTCAATAACTGGCGCCATTTGTTTTTGCTTGTGGATAATTAATGCTCAGACATTGTTATGTATCTGTTTTGGAAACATTATTTTTGAGTGTTGCAAAATGGATTAAGCTATGGTGCTTTTTGTGGCTGGAAAATTGCTTCTGACCTCGCTAACATGCATGTGCGGATAAACAAGCTTTCTGTGGAATTTTTTATTTTATTATTGTCAATTTAATCTGCTGCTTTGAGTGTTTCTTAAGTTTGTTTTTTGATCAATATATGAGTTGGGTGATATAAAGCTTTTCTTCTAAAAGGTAAATAGCAGTTAAATTTCCTGAGATACTGTACGATGGTAGAAGTGATAATGGACTTACAGAGGAGTTGACGGACCTGCAGCAAAGATTGGTTGATTTTCTTAAGTATGAACTTATTCTTTTGCCATTTTTAAATTGAGAGAGTCAGGACTTTAGAAAATTTACAAATTGATTGACGTTTTTCTAGGGATACTGTTTCTTGCTTTATGTGTGCGTTTTTCTTTATATTTCGTATTTCCCAATTTAGTTTGCTAGTACATCGATATACTTTGCCCTGCAGATTCCTAAGGAAGAATCAGAGTGTTTTTTTCCTCTCTACTTACCACGTGAATGAAGATATTGAAATGAGCGCCAACAAGCAAGATGACTAGCTCCGAACAGAGTTTTCCTGGGTCTTCTACAGTTGCCCCTGACTCAGGCCTAACTGCCCTTTGTTAGTTTTACTGGACTTCCATAGTTTCCGATGACAAGACGGTAAGATCTTTTTGCACTTTTTCCCAAGTCCTCATGTGTACGTACTTAATATGATCCCAAATATGTAACATTTGTTAGAATTAAGCTCAGGTGTCTTATACAGTCTTCACCCACCCAAGACCTTTTTTCTTCCTGTTAATATAAACAGACACAAATTGGATGGTGATGGCAAAATGATGATGCTTTGTAGTCGATAGAACGATGGAAATGAGGAATTATATATTGGTTGGACTTGGATCACGTTTTGTGGGAGAATCTATGTAGAATATGTCAATGTTGTTTGTAATTGAGGGATAATGCGTATTTTAATCCAAACCTCTTCTTTTTTTTTTTTTTTTTTTTTTCTCTCGCAATGATCTTGGACTTTCTAATCCTTTTTATTTGTAATTTTCATTTTATTTATTTCTTAGCTTGTTTAGCGAAGATACAACCAACCTAAAAGGCTATTAAAATTGTCATTGAAGATTTTAATTGGATAATAATACCCGGTTCTTCTTGAATAAATAAAGAGGATGAGATCTGAGTTGTTTGATTACAGGTATCCATATCCTTTGCAGCAGTATGCAGTATTCCTTTTCTTTTTCTTTTTCTTTTTTAAATTTGATTGTTTGTCATTATTAAGCGTCTTTGTTGTTCTAGAACAGTTGATCACTTATTATTATTGCAGTAGATAGCCTGTTTCATCCCGTGTTTGTTATAATTTTTATTTTTCTTAAATTATAGAAGTAGATTTGTTTCTTGGGTGGCAAAATTTTTCTTCCTACTTAAATGAGGTGGAAATATTAGCATCATGGTGTGTGACGTAGGATCAGTTCAATAATGGCCGCCCTAAGTTATCCATATGTAGATCTCACAGACTCGCAAAATAAATGTACAATAAATTTGTGACAAAGATGCACAGCTACTTGATATCTTTTTATTTCTTTTCTGTACTCAAACCTACTCGAGGTTTCGTACCAACAGTTCCAAAACTCTCAACCACAAATATGGCGGGTATTATGATAATTTTCTCATGTGTCCTGTCTTTGGCAATTTTTTCTCCGTTTTCAACTTCAAGGTCTGCTGACACGTTGAGTAGAGGCTCATCTCTATCGGTTGAGAAACCAGAAGACGTTTTAACGTCACCAAACGGCATCTTCTCCGCCGGGTTTTTCCCTGTTGGCGTCAATGCATATTGCTTTGCTATGTGGTTCAACGAGGCATATTCTCACAACAGCGACAAGGACAACCACAAATACAACAACCCTACAGTGGTTTGGATGGCGAATCGTGATCAGCCAGTCAACGGAAAAGGCTCAAGGCTGACTCTCCTCAAAACTGGAAATCTTGTGTTGACCGACGCCGGTCGGATCATCATTTGGGTCACAGGCACAACCTCACTCTTACCGCTCAAACTGCACCTCCAAAACTCCGGGAACATGGTTTTGTGTGGCCCTGACGGCGTCGTTTTGTGGCAAAGCTTTGATTCGCCCACGGACACCATTCTCTCTAATCAACCACTCACGCGAAACGCAAAGCTTGTGTCGTCGAGAAGCCAGAGCAACTTCTCCTCAGGCTTCTACAAGCTTTTCTTTGACAACGACAATGTTCTCCGCCTGATTTTCGACAATATTAAGCTCTCAAGTGTCTACTGGCCCTACCCATGGGTCCTATCTTGGGATGCTGGAAGGTCCACCTACGATAACAGTAAGTTTGCTTGGCTCGATCCCCTTGGCTATTTCAATTCATCTGATAAGTTCAACTTTATGTCCGATGATTATGGTTCAAGGGTTCAGAGAAGATTGAGGCTTGATTATGATGGTAACATCCGCTTGTACAGCCGGAAAAATCTAGGAGGGAGTTGGGTTGTTTCATGGCAGGCTTTTTCCAATCCTTGCAAGATTCACGGAATTTGTGGTAGTAACAGCCTTTGTGCATATGACGCTAATTTTGGTAGGAAATGCTCTTGCCTTCCAGGGCATAAGATGAGGAATCGTACTGATTGGTCCTACGGTTGTGAGCCAGAATTCAATTTATCATGTGAAAAGAACAAGTCTAGGTTCCACAAGCTTTCGTATACGGAGTTCTACGGCTATGATTTGGGATTTTTCCCCAACTTCACCTTTAAGGACTGTGAAAATATATGTTTGCAGAGGTGTGATTGCAAAGGCTTCCAATACACCTTTTCCTATGATAAAGGTTTCAAATGTTACCCTAAGACGTTGCTCGTCAACGGACACCAGATTCCAAGTTTTGTTGGGGACATGTACTTGAAGCTGCCCGTAAACTACCGCCAATCTGATCATGAAGAATTTCACTTGAATTGCTCCAACCAAGTTAAGCATCTGGATAGGACTTATACCAAAATACATGTGAATCAATCACTAAGATTCATGCTTTGGTTTGCAATTGGAGTGGGAGGACTTGAAATCATATCTATACTGTCCATTTGGTGCTTATTGATTAGGACCCGACAAGACTCAGGTGCAGATATGAAAGAATACATTCTTGCATCGACCAAATTCAAAAGGTTTACCTTTGCAGAGCTAAAAAAGGCAACTCGGGGTTTTTCTCAAGAGATTGGAAGGGGCTCAGGAGGAGTTGTTTATAAAGCTATCCTATTGGATGCTCGAATCGCAGCAGTCAAACGACTAAGTGAGGCTTGCCAAGGAGAAGCAGAATTTCTAGCAGAAGTGAACACCATTGGAAGGCTGAACCACATGAACTTAATAGAAATGTGGGGATACTGTGCGGAGGGAAAGCATAGGCTCTTGGTGTACGAGTACTTGGAACATGGTTCTGTAAAAGAAAATTTATCAAGAAATGTTCTTGATTGGAAAAAGAGATTTGAAATTGCAGTGGGGACTGCAAAAGGACTTGCTTATTTGCATGAAGAGTGCTTGGAGTGGATTTTACATTGTGATGTGAAGCCCCAAAACATACTCCTAAGTTCTAGTTATCAACCAAAAGTAGCAGATTTCGGGTTGTCTAAGCTACTAAAAAGAGGAGAGCTTAAAGATCCAAGCTTCTCGAGGATTAGAGGAACTAGAGGTTATATGGCTCCAGAGTGGGTTACTAACCAATCCATAACATCCAAAGCGGACGTGTATAGTTACGGGATTGTTGTATTGGAGATATTGACTGGGAAGAGCCCAACAACTTGTGTGCAAGCTATCAGTGGTACAGAGGAAGCATTGCATAGAGGGCTAATTAAGTGGGTGAAGGAGAAGCTAGCTGATGGAAGCAATGAAAAGACGTCATGGGTGGAAAGGATTATGGACCCATCAATGAAACGTGAATATGATGTGGAAAAGATGGAAATTCTACTGAGAGTGGCTCTTGAATGTGTAGGGGAAGATAAAGAGGCAAGGCCTACAATGAGCCAAGTAGTTAAGATGCTCCTTTATCATGAAAATTATCGTCAATGATTATAGCCGGACGATTTATGTTATGACATATTGGATGTTGCCTGAGATAAAAGTGAATTTAATCTGTGTCGCAATGTAACTATATCACTACTGAATAATTGAACTACATATTTTTGTGCCCCATTTTGCAAGCGAAAATTTGTCGAAATTCTAAAGCTTCTCGTAAAAATTTGGTCTCAAGCCAAGAAAGAAAGAAAGAAAGAAAGAAAATAGATAATTTCTGGACGCCGCTTGTATTCTGCACTATTATTATTATTATTTTTGGGTAGAATTATGATACATTATAAATAATAGCATACTTATAGGCTATTTTCCAATAGATGCGTAGTTAAGGACTTCGTTTCAAGCTGGGGCTAATTATAGGGAGTGTCCCTTGTTTTCATTCCTAGACAGGACCACTGACTAAGTGCAATTTCAAGTCTGTGGTGGCGGCTTCTTTTTTTGATTTTTAAAAAGCTATAATCGGCTGCTTAGATTAGCTTGTTAGTGCTAGAAATAAAATTTCAAAGTCATGAAGAAGGAATAGCTTTATAGTTTCTGTAATTTAGGTCATTTCACGCCACATAGAATTAACTATACATACAAAATTATTTTATTAGTTATACCACTAACCTTAGCACTAACACTAATACGAATGCTCGGTAATTTGGTCTTCTTTTCAATCTTCAAGTAAAATTGGTGCAGCTAGCTTTCGTATCTGTCTAGGTGATGTTACGAAAACAATGTGATAGATACAAATAACAAATCACATACAGATTTACGTAAAAACTTAAGACAGAAAAAAATTACAAACAAAGAAGAAAAAAATTACTAAACTCGAAAAAGATTATAAGACAATATTAGGGCAGCTAAAAGTCAATAATGTCAAACCAAATGCAATACATCATATATATCTATATATGCATAAACAAAATTCTAATATGTGATATAACTTAATGGACCTAACATATAAACTAAACGGTTTAAAATGCAAAGATCCATCCCGTAAAGACGGATGAAAAATTTCATATTTATTCTTTAACTACAATTGTCGCACCAACAAGCTTTCAGGTCATACTAAACTGAAATCAAACCACCGTCCTCTAATAGGTATGCTAGGTAATTTTCAGTTCAATATTGGCCGGCACCATAAGTAATCACGGACGAGGAGGCACGAGACCGTAATAAATGTCAACATTATTGTGAAAAGAAAAGAAACACAATGGTACTGATTTCCTTTTCAGGTAGGTGATTTCTATCTTAAATTTTAACATACAAAAATTTCATTTGCCGATTCCCCTTCAATATTTCGCTTGCCCTAAAGTACCGTTATCTACGGATAACTTGCATATATGGGCACTGATTTGTTTATGATCCTTTATGTTCTCTCCTTGGCAATTTTTTCTTCTTCTGCCCTATCGAAGTTTGATAGCCTGAGTAGAGGCTCATCTCTCTCAGTTGAGAAACCTGGCGATGTTTTAAACTCACGAAATGATGTTTTCTCGGCCGGCTTTTTCCCCGTCGGTGTCAATGCATATTGCTTTGCCGTCTGGTTCAATGAGGCATCCCCAAAAGATAATGGGACGGTGGTTTGGATGGCGAATCGTGACAAGCCAGTCAACGGAAAAGGCTCAAAGTTGACACTACGAGAAGCTGGCGGACTTATACCGACTGATGCTGGTCGGACTACAGTTTGGTCCACAGGCCCATTCTGACTCAAACCAGCCCAATTACATCTAAATAATTCCGGCAACGTCGTTTTGCTCGCCTTGGATGGTTTCGTCCTGTGGCAAAGCTTTGAATCACCGACGGACACCATCCTCACTTTCCAACCGTTCACCCGAGAAGTGAAGCTGGTCTCATCAAGAAATCAAAGCTACTTCTCCTCCGGCTTCTATGAGCTTTTCTTTGATGGTTATGACATTCTCCGTCTAAATTCTGAAAACAATGCGCTTTCAAGTGTCTATTGGCCTTCCAAATGGGACATGCCTTGGGTCGTTGGAAGGGTAGCCTACAACCATAGTACATTTGCTTGGCTTGATCCTTTGGGCTATTTCGAATCATCCAATAATCTCAAGTTTATGTCGGAAAATTATGGTCCTAGTCTAATTTAGAGAAGACTGAAGCTTGATTATGATGGAAATATCCGCTTGTATAGCCGTAAAAGTCTAGGAGATAGTTGGGTTGTTTCATGGCAAGCCTTCCACAATCCTTGCAAGATTCATGGAATTTGTGGACCTAATAGCCTTTGTACGTATGATCGTAATATTGTTAGACAATGCTCTTGCCTTCCAGGACATAAGATGACAAACCGTGATGATTGGTCTTATGGTTGTGAACTAGACTTCAATCTCTCTTGCAATGAAAGCTAGTCTAGATTCCTCAAGCTTTTGGATACCAAGTTCTACGGGTGTGATCTATTCTCAATACCCAACTCCACCTTCACGGATTGCCAAAACTTGTTCTTGCAAAGATGTGAGTGTAAAGGATTTGAATACAGCTTTTCCCACGGTGAAGGTTTTTATTGTTACACCAAGACTTTGTTGGCTAATGGATATCACGTTCCAAGTTATTCCGGTGACACGTACATGAGGCTGCCCAGAAACTACCAGTTGTCCCATGAAAGAATACAAGCTAAGTTGCCCTGACCAGGTTATTAAGCACGCCGAGATCAAAAGCTATGAGAATGAGTCGGTGAAATTCATACTCTGGTGTGTGTAATTGGATTTGGAGGACCTGAAATCATTTCTATTGTATTCATTTGGTGCTTATTGATTAGAACTCAGAAAAATGCTGTCACAGATGCGAGAAGCCACGTCCTTGCCACCAGCAAATTTAGAAGATTTAGCTTTGTCAAGCTAAAAAAGGCGACTCGGAGTTTTTCACAAGAGATTGGAAGAGGTTCAGAAGGAATTGTTTACAAAGGAATCCTCTCCGATTCTCAGGTTGCAGCAGTCAAACGACTTAATGAAGCATCTTTTCAAGGAGAAGCCGAAAGGAGAAGCCGAATTTCTAGCAGAATTGAGCGCCATTGGAAGGTTAAACCACATGAACTTGATTGAAATGTGGGGGTATTGTGTAAAGGGAAACCACAGGCTTTCGGTGTATGAATACTTGGAAAATGGGTCCCTCAAAGAGAATTTGACAAGCAATGTGTTGATTGGAAAAAGAGGTACGAAATTGCCGTGGGAACTTCAAAAGGCCTTGCTTATTTGCATGAAGAGTGCCTGGAGTGAAGTTTACACTGCGACGTGAAGCCCCAAAACATACTCCTGACTTCTAATTATCAACTAAAAGTAGCAGATTTTGGGTTGTCTAAGCTACTAAAAGAGGAGAGCTTAACAAACCAAGCTTCTCTAGGATCAGAGGAACTAGAGGTTATATGGCTCCGGAGTGGGTTACCAATCAATCCGTAGCATCCAAGGTAGACGTGTACAGCTATGGAGTTGTTGTGTTGGAGATATTGACTGGGAAGAGCCCCGCAGCTATCCCGCAACTATCAATGGTACAGAGGAGACGGAGCATAGAGGGCTAGTTAAGTGGGCCAAGGATCTGGGGATTCATGGAAGCAGCAAAAGGACGTCGTGGGTGGAAAAGATCGTGGATCCGGCGATGAAAGGCGACCATGACGTAGAGAAGATGGAAAGTCTTTTGAGAGCAGCTCTGGCATGTGTTGGGGAAGACAAAAACGCAAGACCTACAAGGAGCCAAGTAGTTAAGGCGCTCTTACACAATGAGAATTATGACTAGAAATTTGGCAGATGATTTTGGTGCGTCATATTAGACGTCTAAACACATTTGTTGCCTTATTCTTTTAAACTTTCTAAATGGTTGCTCTCTATGTTTGAGATTTTGCCTGGTTAATTTGTGCAAGAGTAACGACAGTATTGTTGCACGTTTCAAAGATTAATAATACCTCTAGGATTCCGGTCCCACACATGACTAGGGTTGCATTATTTGAATGCATATCCCCTGAAATTCTGGTCCCACACAGCAAATTACTAATTTACAAAAGCTCGACGACCAGGCACTAAAATCCCCTGAATTTGCAGATCGGCTAAGGAGCTCTTTTTGTTTTATTTTTCTAATAATAAGTTGCCAAGGGAGAAATTAATCGACTATAGCTTGGGAATATTTGGGCCGACGAAGCACAATTATTGCTTCCCGGCACTGGCATAATTAAAGGAGAATGAAGAAAATTAAGAAAGTTTTTGAAATAAATATCGGCTTTTGAAAATATTTATAGGAACTATTTTGAAAATATTTATAGGAACTATTAAATTTATAACGTAAATAACATATTTACTATGTAAATACGAAATATTTACATTGTAAATAAGAAGGTAAGTATATTCTTTGTATCATAAATTTATTTATTATGTAAATAATACTTATTTACGCTATAAATATGTATATAATAATTATTTATGCTATAAAAAAAGTAGATAAATTGTTTACATTATAAATTTGACATTACTATTAATATTTTCAAAACTTGACATTTACTACAATTAGTTTTAAAAAAGTGACATTTCTTACAATTTATGTATAATTAATGATGGAATGAAATAAAGTTGAAAGTTCATCTTAAAGTGAAAAGATAAAAAAAAATGCCAATATACCTTTAGATAATAATTGTTTACCTTACGGGAACTCAAAAAACTTGTGATTAACTACGTTTTTACTTTTTGGAAATGATATATTTCAAAATATTTCATTAAAGTTGTAAGATTAATATGGTGTTTGAGAAGTGTGGTTAGAACCAATCGTTGGAATCAATTTTGGTTAAAAACACTTAGCTTGTGAGCCCTTTACACTCAACAACTTATTGTTTTTTACCGTAACATATGAAAGTTTTTACTTTTTGATAACTAATTAGTTCTAACCAACATCAAAACACCCTAAAAACAATGCGACGTAAGTGATATTTCTCTAACTAACCCAAAAACGAGGTTATAACGACCGTTAGGTTGGGGCTTATTTAATACAACAATGTTAGGAATTTTAAATTCTACGTTCTAAACTTTTATCAACATCATGAGTTGTAGTCTAATTATGTGATCGTGAGATTTTTGAAAATGACTTTTACCCATATTTGAAAAATCGTCAAATCACGAGGTTTTTGTTTTTTCTAGAGGCGAAATCATGTGTTTTCATTATAAACTAGTTAGTTACTTTAAATAATAATTTTCCTACTAAAATGTCGACTATTTTTCCCTCTTTAACAGCATTTTAGGTTTGTTAAAGGGAATTTAAAGAAAGAATTTCAAAAGAAAAGTCATAATTTACCTAGCAAGGATTCAAGCAGTAAAACTATGACTGGGAATTATGACCGCACCCATTAAAACAAGTATATATAGGTTTTGTTTTGAAAAATAAGAATTTTTTAAAAATTATGTTGAGAATATTTTTAAAATTTTTGTCTCAAAAAGCATGTAAAAATAATTTCAAAAACTCTTAAAACATTAGTAAACAGAGCCATAGTTTTTTTTTCCTTTTATACATGGTACTTTTATTGTCGTATTCTTTAACGTGATTAGGAGAAAGCCAATTAATGCCAAACAGGAGGAGGAAAGAATAGAAATACATTTGTGCAGGGCTTTATAAGGGAAGTCAACTTAATATTAATTTGAGATTTTCTCGGCTATCAATATCAGGAACATTTCATGTACAGGAAGGGTTTTAAAGTTTTTTTAATAAATTATTTATTTTTTCCTGCGCTAGCTTTTGTATTGTTTTTCTTTACAACTATTTGGAAAAAGACAGAAGTCTTGCATTTCTATGAATAATTTTTCGATTTCGTAAGGCTGCTGTTACCTCATAACGTGAAAATGATAGAGTGAGATCAGGAATTGCATAGCCCCACGAGAGAAAGCCAAGGAGTATAACTTCATCAAATCTCTTAATAGATTTCCATTAATTGAAAATAATTTAACTTGCTTCAGCCTTTCACCAGAAGTACTATAGCTTTATTTGGTAGTGTTTTTGAAACGATTTTTGTTTTTAAAAAAATTAAAAATAATTTTTTTTTGAAAATAATACTTACATTACTTTTAAAATTATGTTTAGTATGGTGTGTTTTTTGAAACAGAACATTTTTTAATGAAAAAAATTATTATTTTACATATCAGCATTTTTTTCTCTTTTTTTTCTTTCTTTATTTCTCGCCCTTCTCCCTCCTATTTGTCTTGATTAGATCTATGTCCTCGACGGCAGGGGCTCGTCCGTAGCTGGCGGCCTCCACGAGAAGCTTTGACGATGAAATCGAGCACCTCTCATCGCAGGAGATCAAGGTCGTTGGGCAGACAATCCGTGCTAGATTCCTTGGGCAACTTCGGTTCGTCCGATGATTTTGCGTTTATGTCCACGGACTACGGTGTCAAGATGCAGAGAATTTTGCGGACCGAATGTGATGGCAACGTTAGATTGTACAGTCGAAAAAATCTAGAAGGGAAATGGGTTGTAACATGGCATGCCTTTACGGATCCATGCAAGATTCATGGCATTTGTGGGCCTAAATAGCTTATGTAGCTACACTCCTGATTTTGGTAGGACATGCTCTTGCCTTCCAGGGCATAAAATGAAAAACCATGCAGATTGTTTCTACGGGTGTGAACCAGAATTCGCTCTCTGGCGGCGAAAATGAGTCGACATTCCTCAAGCGATTCAACACTAAAAAAAAAAAAAAAGTGCTGTAACGGAGCTGTCTAATGCTGACAAAAAAAGGGCCATTCGCGCCGATCTAAAGTCCAAGAGACTAAACTACCATGGTTAATTAAAAAATACAAATATAAGTAAAGTAGAGTAAACTAGATTTTCTTTTCCATGTGCTTAGCAGGTCTAAAGTCAAGATTAGACACCAAGGTTCAAAGAAATAATAAAGTAACAATTTCCCCCCCTTGCAATGCGTTATTAAGTGAATAACAAAAAGACATTAGCGCAACGTTAACTTTAATGCAAACTGTGGAATAGCACAACATTAAGTGGGTGTTTGGAAGAGTGGTGGGAATCACTTTTACTGTAGCATGTGAGAACTTTTTACTGTAGCCAAATTTTTTATTGTTACTGTAGCATGTGAAAACTTTTTACTGTTTATAACTGAGATTGTGGTGAAAACCACTCACGCCAAACAAGGCTTAACTGTTGTATGTACAATAAATGTTTAAAAAGTAATATCATTTTGGTATGACGTTAGTATATTGCTTTTTTTTTTTTTAAATATACTAAAATGGTAGATTATAGTTTTCAAAAATATTATTATGATACTCTGAACATATATTTTATGACATGAAATTTTTAACTTGTTATTTTATTAGAAAACTTGAAAATAATTTTATTGTACAATGATATAAAAGTTAAAAAAAATTAAAAAAACTCATTAAATAAAATTGTATTTTGTGGGTTTCTTTTTTTTTTTTTTTTGTTTTATTATTATGCAATTGATTCGGGATTTACTAATTAAAAATACGTTGAAAATTTTATGAAACAGGTTGATGATACAAGTGATATTTTTGAAAAGTACATATGATGTACATTTTTAATATTTTTCAAATGATAGAATATCAATTTGATGTTTCGTTAAAATATGGGTTACTAAAGTGACGTGAACCAATAGAATTCATAAAGATATTATCATTTTGGTACCATGTGGTTTAGAGAAAAATCATATTGATACCATATTGTTTAGAAAATATCAAAAATGTTTCATATAGATTTCAAAAACATCGTATTGGTACCCCCAGTTTTTTTTTTTTTTTTTTATGTGAAACCCTTCTTATTAATGATAGAAAATAAAAATAAAAGATTAAACAAAACTCTTAAAAAAATGCATATATGTGGGCTTATTCATTTTCTTGACATTCTTCATATTTATTTTATTTTATAGATTTCACAAAATAATTTAAGTATATTAATAAAAAGATAAAAAAGAAATTTTACATCAAAAAATACAAATCAAGTACTAATATGATGTTTTCAAAAACTATACAGTGCTATTTTAATTTTTTTAAACAATATGTGGTTATCATATTTTTTTGAAGCGACCAATCTTATACATATTCAAAAGAAAAGAAAACAAATTTGTCTATACGTGATGTTTACATAAAATAAGAGGTAGCAAATCGACGAAATTTGAATAGATATTCATGACAGTGACACAGCGGCAGGCTGTAAAATGGTCGCGGGCAGTTTTATGCAGCCCCTCGGGCCCCTCACATAAGGTAGGCTCATACGTGTGTCTCATTTCATGGGGTCCACCTCGTGTGGAGGCCTGAGCAGAGTCCGAGGGGTTAAAAAAAAGTTTTTCAACGGCCGCTCGCTACAATTGACTTTTCTCGACAATCACTAGTAAACGACCAAACTCCAACCACCGAATTAGCAAGCCGTATTTGCTACGAAACCGCTTTTTATGATATTGTTCCTTATCCTATCACCCTCCACTCTACAGCCACTACTACCATATGGTGGCCTGTTTATTTATTGCCAAAGTGCTCTCCTCGGCCATGTCAAAACCAATGGCCACTTCGTTGATCTCTTTCGTTTTGTTTGTGGCAATTACTGCCTCACTTTCATATTCGAAGGCCCATCTGTTTTTAAGTGCAGGATCATCCCTCTCTGTTGAAAGACAAAAGGCGGATGTTTTAACCTCACCAAATGGCATTTTCTCAGCTGGTTTTCATCTCGTCAAGCAAAACGCATACTACTTTGCAATATGGTTCAACGAGCCATCAAACGACAAAGATCGCACCGTAGTTTGGATGGCAAATCGTGATCAACCAGTCAATGAAAAAGGTTCAAGACTAACCCTCCTCAAAACCGGCAATCTTATATTGAGTGACGCTGGTCGGATCACAGTTTGGAGCACAAGCACTTTCTCTGGCTCATTTTCCCAGTTGCATCTTGAAGACACCGGCAACATGGTTCTACGTACATCTAATGGTCTTGTTTTATGGCAAAGCTTTGATTCGCCGACAGATACGCTTCTTCCAGAGCAACCACTAACTAGGTACGGAAAGCTTGTCTCGTCTAGAAGCCAGACCAACTTATCATCTGGTTTCTATAAGCTTTTCTTTGATAACGACAACGTTCTACGTCTAATTTATGACAGCATTCAACTTTCAAGTGTGTACTGGCCAGCCCCATGGCTTCTTAGTTTTGAATCTGGAAGGTCAACCTACAACAATAGTAAAATCGCCGTGCTTGATTCTTTGGGAAATTTTAGTTCGTCTGACGATTTTACGTTTATGTCAGCTGACTATGGTAAGAAGATTCAGAGAATGTTTAGGCTCGATTATGATGGTAATATTAGACTGTACGGTCGGCAAAATCCAGGAGAGAAATGGATCATGACATGGCAAGCTTTTATGGATCCATGCAAGATTCATGGCCTTTGTGGAGCTAATAGCTTGTGTAGCTACAGTCCCAATTCTGGTAGGAAATGCTCTTGCCTACAAGGACATAAGATGAGAAATCTAACTGATTGGTCTTATGGGTGTGAACCAGAATTCACTCTAACTTGTGGCAGAAATGAGTCCACCTTCATCAAGATTTCCAACACGGAGTTTTATGGGTATGATTCTGCCTTCTTTCCAAACTCCACCTTCAAGGCTTGCGTGGATTACTGCTTGCAAGCATGTGATTGTGTCGCATTCCAATATTCTTTCTACTATTCGAGAGATTTATTCAATTTTAATTGCTACATTAAGACGTCGTTGCTCAATGGACTCCAAACACCAAGTTTCTTTGGAGACATTTACCTGAAGGTGCCAAAGACCAACAAGCTTTTTTCCGGAAAGTTAACTGAAGAATTCAAATTAGATTGCTCAAACGATACCTCAATAAATCTAGCCAGAACGTATTTGAAAAGCCACACCAATATGACGGTGAAATTAATGCTTTGGTTTGCCTGTGGAGTAGGAATAGTGGAGATCATTTGTGTCCTTTGGGTCTGGTGTTTACTTATTCGACCCCGACAAGGCTCTGGTGAAGATACACGAGAATATGCTCTTGCTACCACTGGCTTTAAGAGATTTAGCTTCATCGAGCTAAAGAAGGCAACACGGGGTTTCGCCGAAGAGATTGGAAGAGGTGCAGGAGGAATTGTTTACAAGGGTATCCTCTCAGATTCTCGGATTGCAGCGATCAAACGGCTCAGTGAAGCTTTGCAAGGAGAAGCTGAATTTCTAGCTGAGGTTAACACCATTGGGAGGGTAAACCATATGAACTTGATAGAGATGTGGGGTTTTTGCGCAGAAGGAAAGCATAGACTCTTGGTTTATGAGTACTTGGAACATGGGTCCCTTAAAGAAAATTTATCAAGAAACGTGCTTGATTGGAAAAGGAGGTTCGAAATTGCTTTAGGAACTGCAAGAGGTCTTGCTTATTTGCATGAAGAGTGTTTGGAGTGGGTTTTACACTGTGATGTGAAGCCTCAAAACATACTATTAGGTTCTGACTATCAGCCAAAGGTAGCAGATTTCGGCTTGTCTAAGCTACTAAAGAGAGGGGAACTGAGCAATCCAAGCTTCTCAAGGATTAGAGGGACAAGAGGTTATATGGCTCCGGAATGGGTAACCAACCAATCCATCACATCCAAAGTGGATGTCTACAGCTATGGGATAGTTTTGTTGGAGATTTTGAGTAGGAGGAGCCCAAGTGCAGAAGAGACGCAAACCAGAGGACTAATTACGTGGGTGAGGGAGAAGGTTGGTGGAAATAATGATATGGCATCTTGTGTGGAAGAGATCATGGAATCTTGGATAAAAGACGAATATGACAAGGAAAAGATGGAAATTCTACTGGGAGTTGCTCTGAAATGCGTGGAGGAAGAAATTGATGCAAGACCCACCATGAGCCAAGTTGTGGAGATGCTTCAAGCTCACTATTTCAGGTTATAAAGTGAATGAAGTTTTTATTTTATTTTATTTTTATTTCTTTTCAAATGTTGCATTTCTTCCCTTCATGTTATGGCAGCTGTTAAGCTTAAACTCTTGTATTTCCAATAGTTGTAAACTTCTCCCGGTTTTATATACAGTGTTTATCGTCACATATTTAAGTTTTCTAGATTGAGTTGTTTTGGTTAAGATATATATATATATATATGTATGTATGTATGTATGTATGTATGTATGTATGTATTAAGATGTTGATTCTGTGAAGAATAGCATATGCCAATATAAAATTTTATGTTTTGTTACTGCAGCCTTCCCTTATATTTATATTAATTTTTTCACTCGCACAGAATAGAAGCTTCCCCATGTATTGTTCTTTGCTATATTGTTTGTCCCAGATCCACAAAAATAAAACTTGTATTGTAATCTAGAGCTGCTTATTGAGTTTGTTGCCACATTTGTGGTCATATGAGCTATTAATTTCCTAAGCATAGTATTACAAGTCTAATAGTTGGATAAATGGATATGACACTTGTTACACTATCAAAAAATCATGCAAATCTTCCTTTTTTACTTGTACTAATAATCATGTATTCGACTTGCGATTTATAAGAAATATAAGGTTTTTGTCCAACCGGTTTGAATTAAAAAAATGAGTTGAAAAACTATAACATTTGAGAGTTTTATATTGTAATTGTTTTTTGTTTTACATTTAACCAATAGAACTGGAGTGTTTAAAACTATGTGCCAAACAAAGAAATGATAAGTTGGAGTTTATAGTTGTGGCGGAAGCCTTCATATTGTTCGTAAAGTAGAACAAGGCACGAGGTGGTGTATCACAAACCCTTATTATAGAGGACATGAGGAGAAGCAAAAATCGAGAAAGGAGAAATCATCAATGACAAGTCCAAAAGGGGTCAAAATCCCAAAACAATAGTTTTAACTACCATCATTATGGCAGGCCGGGCCACATAAATAGGAACTGCCGGATTTTGAAGAGAGAAGAGTAAGAAAATGCTAAAAAAAAAAAGGCAATAACAATACGACAACAGCAACAGTTATAGAAGGAGAAGTAACTGTGCTGCTTGCAGATGAATGCTTGCGTGTCGACGACAACAGCCATAGAGGTCTTGCTTATTTCCATGAAGAGTGCTTGGAGTGGGTTTTACGCTGCGATGTGAAGCCTTAAAACATGTTTCTGGGCTCTGACTATCAGCCCAAGGTAGAAGTTTTTGGGTTGTCTAAGCTATCAAATACGGAAGAGATTAGAAATCCAAGCTTCTCAAGGATTGGGAGGACAAGAGGCTACATGGCTCCGGAATGGGTTACCAACCAGTCCATTACCTCCAAAGTTGACGTCTACAGCAATGGCATTGTTTTGTTGGAGATGTTGAGTGGGAGGAGCCCAAGTGCAGAAGAGACACAAACCAGAGGACTGGTTTAGTGGAAATAATGAAATGGCATCGTGTGTTGAAGAGACCATGGAGTCTTGGATGGAAGGTGAATATGACAAGGAAAAGATCGCAGATCATGGAGTCTAAAATGCGTGGACGAAGACAAAGATGCAAGACCCACCATGAGCCAAGTTGTGGAGATGCTTCATGGTCACTAGTTTCAGGTTTTTTGGCGTATGAAGTTTTTTTTTTTTAAAAAATAATAATAATGTTGCGTCTCTCTCTCTCTCTTTTTTTTTTTTTTTTTTTTTTTTTTTTTTTTTTTTATTTATGCAA
>CAMOHE010029497.1:0-20433 GCA_946598075.1 Artocarpus hirsutus | reverse complement strand
ATGCATTAAATTAAGGATTAAATTGAGATGAAAGTGCAAATTAAGGAAGAATATCGTATAATAACATGAAAATTATACGGTATTGGAATAATACAATGTAAGGGAAATACACTGATGAAATTATGCAGTATGAAAATTACAATGTAAAAGTAATGCAGTGTAAGAATTGGACTGCTGTAAAGTCACACAGTACAGAATTGGACTGTGTAAAAAGTGTTTTTCACACTTTTTCATATAAAAGCAAAAAGAGAAAAAAAAAAAAGAAAAGAAAAAAAAAAGGGGAAAATTTCGGGTCGTTACAAAATTGTTTTGGGGTTATTTTTGCAAAGTTTGGGGTTGAGAAATTTTTTTTTGAAGGTCTCAACAATGGCTGCCGAACTTGGGAGGAGAAGAAAGAGAAAAAAAATTTGTGATAACTAAGCCTTAAATGCATCCTTATCCACTTGGTGACTCATGGTCACCCACTTGATTACCCCTTAGGTGTCTTCATGTTATTGAGCCACATTTCTAGCCTTGGTGGCCCAATCAAATTCGATTGGGTGTCCACTTTGTTGGGCCTAAAATTTACACAGTGTAATTTTTCATCACGCAGTATTTTTTTATACTGCCGTGGTCAAATCAGTGTATTTCATATCCTTAGACTGTATAAAAAATATTTAACTTACTTTTCGTTCAATTTTGGAGGCCAATCATAACATTTTTTTATCTGCGTTTTCACTTAACAATATTCTTATACTGCTCCGGCCTCCTTCCTACCCCAGATTAGGGTTTGGACAACCTCTGTGTCCTATTTACCGTAACAACCTGATATTTTAATGCATTAAAAATGAATTAAATTAAGGATTATATTAAGAAGAAAAATGTGATTTAAGGAAAAATATTGTGTGATAACATGAAAATTATACGGTATTAGAATAATGTAGTGTAAGAAAAATACACTGATAAAATTATACAATATGAAAATTACACTGCAAAAGTAATGCAATGTAAGAATTGGACTGCTTAAGGTCACGCAGTACAGAATTGGACTGCGTAGACTACAATATTTATATAAAAGTAAAGAGAGAAAAAGAAAAAAAAGAAAGAGAAAATTCAAATGATTATCAACTCTTTCTCTCTCCTCACTTTCTCTCTCTACATTTTCTCTCTCCTCAAAATCAGTTTGAGATTTTGAGCTCCGTTTTCAACACCTCTCATACCATTGGAAAGCTCTTGACGAGCTGAGCTTAACGGTGTGTCAGCAGCCAAAAAGACCGCCGGAGGAGGGCTCATGCGCCACCCAAAGTGGCGATGAGACCCAAATTTTTTTGAGCTGATATCTTCGCTGTTCGACCACCAATCGAGGTGATTTTTGTGTCTATGGACTCAGTGTGAGGAGAGGAGCAGGATGGCATCTTTTTTCCAGCCCTAATTGGCTGGAAACGCCTCGTCGGAGTCGCCCTATCTTGGCCTTGGCACCACCATCAGAGCCGCCGTCTCCGGCTGCGGTGAGGCACACCGCCGGTGCCAAAATGATCAAAGGGGGACGGCCATCAAAAGCCCCACCTCAATTTCATGACCCAGCTGTGGCCAATCAGAATTCCACATGCACCGTCATCGCCGCCGTGGACCACCACCGTCGCCGTCGTTCTAGGCCTCGTTTCCCCAAATTGATTAGGGGGAAAAGTTCAGAGGCTCACGACCAAGCTCTTGGAGCTTTCAATTTCAGGCAACCACCACGGGAAGGCGGAGAACGGCCTCCGCCTTGGAACGCTGTTGTGGTCGAAGTGGGACCGCCGTTTCAGGCTGTATTGAGCAGTCCCACCATGGGGGAGCTGCTCAGAGGGACCTGGGGAAGCTTTTCCCCAAGTCAATTTCACGGCATCATCGCCGAAAAGCTGGGATCGGAGTGGCCCTATCTCGCCATCGACGGCAGCTTCGATTGGAGCAGATGGAGGCAAATTGGAAGAAATTGACCCCATCAATAGACTCAGGAGGGTCGGTTTAGGGGGGGTAGGCTCAAGCTCAGCCACCAACGAGGCCAATTGATGCCGGTCAATCGACGGTCAAGGGACGTTTTAGGATTTTATGATTCGGACCTCCGATCGACTATCTAAGACTGCCTTCTGACTCGTTTTGACGCTCTGAACGCAACGGTGACCTCCGTTCAAGCTAATTTCACTCCGATGAAAATCGTCTGGTACCGACTGTACGCGGATCGAGACGATTCAAACTGTATTATTGGAGTCTAGAATGATATGTTCAAGAATGTATGATCTCCAGGAAGCACTCCAAGCCATTTATGGTCGCTCAAGGTGTACTACAGAGGATGCTTCATATACTGTTGATACAGCGAGGTACAACCAGACCCGCTTAGCCCGGAGTCTAAGTAAGTGGCAATCTCGCTTACAGTATGAATCTTATTTAAATGCATTGTTATGGATGCTAAGTTTTAAGGATTTTAAGTTCAGTCAAGAAAAGAATGAAGGAAAATGAGACCAAGGGTAAAATGGTCATTTTATGAAAAACGATCAAAACTGACCCGAAACGCCCAATGTCGAAAAACGTTTCTTAGTGGTAATTTTCTATATTATGTATGTAACGGAATGTTAAAGTTAAGTAATGAGTTTTATTAAGTTAAGAAATGGACGAAGACCCGCTAAGGGCAAAAACGTCCTTTTTACAAAAATAGCTAGAACGGAGCCGGACACTCAGATTTAGCATAACGTTCTTATATAGAAAATGTTCCATAATATATTAAGTAACATAACCGTCATGTGTGACGAGAGTTTTAATAAGGATGTTTAAGTAAACGTGAGGTAACCCAATGGGTTCAAAACTAAGGAAAGGAAAGACACAGGTAAACTGACAGTATACCGAATTGTGAACAAGAGGAAAGAATGGTTAATGCATATGTTTTATTATCAATTGAGTGGATTGATAATAAAGAAAGTTAATTAATGAGTCGGCTGTTGTTTGATTAGGACACAGAAACCGACTAATGGACGGGAAAGGAATAAGATAGGAAAGGAATAGAGAACGCTAGAGCATAGTATAAGTAAGTTCAGACCTCACCTACAATATAAAGTAAAAGATTTTCAAATACTTATTTATGTGTTTGCAATTGCTTTGCAAGTTAATTTTAAAGTATATTTGCATTTGTTATGCAAATGGTTTTAAAGTTTAAAACAAGATTTGCAATGAGTTTGCAATTGTTACGTTTAAAGTCTATTGCATATTGATATGCATAACGTGTTTAAAAGTACAAGTTATGATTTTCAGAATATTTTAAAGTACGGTTTTGCATTTTGACAATGCATAATATTGTACAGTTTAAGTTATGAATTTTATGATGCATTTGTTATGTATTCAGTTAAGTTTCGAAATAAAAGTTGTGGTTTGCAAAATGTGATTGTATTACATGTTGCATACGTTATGCAATAAATGTTAGAGTACATGTTATGACTTGTAAAAGGTGGTTGCATTACATGACACATTTGTTACGTAATGAGTTGCATTTATTATGCATTAAGTTGTATTTGTTATGCAATAAATTTTATAGTACAAGTATAAATTGCAAGTGTGTTTGCATATGATGTGATTGCATCTGACATGCTCACAAAAGATAACAAGAAGGTAACGTAAGGATAAAAAGAAAGTGTCGTACCAACCTCTGTGCTATGAGGTAATGAACGCAAAGTTAAAGTTTGACGTCCAAGGTGTGAGGTACTTGATCACGTGATCGATGGTCTCAAGTTTTTTTCAAGGGAAGCATCATGTATATGATCTCATGATTAATGAGATGGTACGAACACTAAAGTAAGATAAGGAAAGATAAGGACAAGGATGGAAAGTTAAAGCAAGATAAAGAAAGTTAAGGAATGAAAATAGTAAGTTAAAGTAAGATAAGAGTATTCATAAAATGCTCATAATTGAAAGCTCATAATTGAGCATAAATAGAATCATGTATTTTGATTCTGCTTGAATTCCTTTTTACGGAATAATTATATGTTATGTTATGAAAAACACTCTAAGGAATGTTCTGTATTAATTGTTTATGAAAAGATTTTCATGGTTATAAAAAAAGATTTATGAAGGATGCTTTATGAAATGCATTCTAAGGATTGATGTTAAACGTTTTAAGAAATGTTTATGAGAAATGTTTACGAAGGAACGTTTTAAGAGAAAGGTTGTTATGATGAAAGTTTTTAAAGTATGTTTAAATGCTTTGTGAGTTTATGTTTGAACTTACTGAGCGTAAGCTCATAAAAAGTTGTTCATGATGTAGGTAGCTATATGGGTAACCAGTAGGACCCGTTAGAAGAGCTGGGTGCTGCGGAAGGGCAGATGCGAAGATGTGAGAATGGATACCACTACAGTTTGCTTCCATGACGCAAAGAAAATGTTTTACACTATTTAATGTAGTGTTTTCAAGATTTTCAAGAAAATCAGAGTTTTAAGAAATGTTTTCAAAGGTTTTTAGATACATTGTACTAAATGTGTTATAAAATTATGAAGTGATGTTTTAAGCTATGTTTAGTAAATGTTTCTTATTAAGGTTTAAGAAACAGTTTGAAATGGTTTTAAAGACAAAGGTTGAGCGAGGTCTCAACAGGAATGGCGACGAAGGTCGCAACAGTTTCCAAGTACGTTTTAATGGATGTTAAATGTTTAAAGAAATTTTTGTTTTGCAATTCAGTATTTTCTTACTAAGTAAGTGAGATTACTATATCAAGAACGATGTTTAAAGAAAGTTTAGTGACGGCCAAAAAGACGAGTCGTCACATTTACACTCTAATCATCCATTCGTTTATACCACAATTTTACAATTAATTGTGATATAAAATTCATTTTATAGGTATTATTTACAAATTTTTGAGTAATTCAACTCATAAAATCTATATTTTACCATACCCAACATTGCATTACATTTGCCATAAAACATGAAATAAATTCCGTTTATTCATACTTTATCGTAATTTTATACAAAAATTACAACTTTTTACAAATATCACATTTTTTAAAAAAGTAAATTTATTAATTAAACCTAATTAAATATTAGGTTTTATTAATGAAATTTTCTCGGTCATTACAAATCTAGGCAACAAACATGCAAAAGCTGGGTTCATTCTTATGTTACGTTTTACATCACAATCACACAAAAGCCTCATCGCAACTGTGTGTCACAATTTGCTACTTATAGTTAATAATTCAAGACAATTACGGATCAAGATTTCTAATATAGCATTAAGCAATTTTCAGGTTTTACTTAGTTGCGCACCTAAATAACACTATAAAAATCAACAATGAACAGTAAATGTAGTGAATCATAAGCAATTTCAACAAAAAATTCTGAGAATAATCCACATAATCAACTACATAACATGTCTAAGGTTTTGAATTCCCCTTTAATCACAAAATAACTTAGCTAAACATAATTAAAATTGACAACAAAAATGCAAAAAGTAACAACATTACAGATCAAACAGGTGAACTAGAAAAGGAGGTTGTAAAAATCTTCAATACTCCTTAGGCAACAAACCTTTTGGATTCCTCATTTTTCTCCTTTTCTCTCTTTTTGTGGTGTTTTTGTTCCGAGCCTTGGGGCCAAAAACGTTGACCTTGAGATCTATCACGATGCTTATATATTAGTCGGTTTCTAGAAGGTAAGGATGAGTTTTTGGGGCCAAAAATCCACAAAGACGCATTTAGAGGCGCGGGCAGGAGGCTTAAAATGGCTAAATAGATATCCACACATATGTGCAAGCACAGCAAAGATAAATGTCTCAACAAGAACGAGGGACTTGTAATTGACAGGGCCCAACAAAGGAAAGTAGAGGCTCGAGGATAAATTAACACTCACCGTGTAATAACCGTTAAACATTGAACAGAATGCATCAGTAGAAGCAAGCAAACAAATTCTGTGAGTGCAAATGTATGCACCAAGGGTTACATTCCGCAAAGTCTACAATATATTAGCTGTGTCAAAATGTGAGTATTAATATTCCTTCTTCCTTTTCTCCAAAACCAACGAAAATGGCAGCGGCAATGGCAATGGCATTCCATCCTACCTTCAACTAAGAATATGACATCTGCAAGGGTGGGGTTGCTTAATATTGCTCACCCAAGTACACCTGAAGAACAGGACTTGTCACATTTAGGCCACAGGTCATTGGGGTTGTTTCAAATTCATCCCTAAGACTTTGATTTTGGCATGAGTAGTTCATATGGTGACTTTGCAAACTCTATTTCACATCTCGTTGACCAGGTCTCAAAACAGGCGATCTTACGTTTATTGTGTTGTAAAATTATTGAATTCCACTTAATAGAATCAACAAAATTGAAAATTGTAGATTGACAATGGCAAAATTATAAGTCGATGAACTGTTTTTTAGTACATACTTCAAGGACTAAAAGAGCAGACAACTAAAAGTAAAAAATCTAATATCGCCTGTTTTATGGAGTTAAAAGTTAAAAATCAAGGACTAAAAGTATCTAAAATCAATAATTTAAGGACCAAATTGAAATGTGCCAAAAAAAAAAAAAAACCTTGTTTGTAACAAATGGGAGGATGGATGGGGAGTGAAAAGCAATTGCGTAGCATGGAAGAAATTGGAGAATTAAAATCTAGGCCCACCAACACTCGGGTATCCAAAATCAAAAGGGCAGATAACTAGCTCCCCCAACAAAAAAGACAAAAATATATAGTTATTTTCCTTCCTTTTCCACTCTAAGTCTCTAACACAACCATATTATTGTCCTATTTTTAGTTCCTACTCACACACAACCTACACAATACTAAAACAATAGCCTAATACGAAATGCACACACAACCTACATGTGAAGGCTGTCTCTAGTTGTGGTCAGTTGGGACAGTAAGAGAAGCTAGCAATTAGTTGCTTATTGGGCCTTATATTAGAGTGCAGCTAATATTCTGGCTTACGTGTAATTAGTTGGTGACGTGTCATATTTTCATTGGCTTCAAGTTGTATATAAATTAGGCTTTGTTGTCCTGTTTCTTTCATTCGGTCTTTAGAAAGAAAAGAGAGCTCTGCAGCAAGAGATAGAGAGAGAGAGAGTGAGAGAAAGAACTGTATTGTGAGTTTTTTTGGGTTTTGTACTGGGTGTTGGGACTGTTTGTTTCCCGGCAAAAATTCCCGTAGTGAGTTGAGTCTCTTGTGAGTTCCAAGCGTGTACAAAGAAAGCCTAACTAGTGCATCTGACTAGGGTGTGAAAAGCCTTGACGTGGACGTTGGATCGTTTGATCCAAACGACAATAAATCATGTGTCTTTAAATTTGATGATGATTTTTCGAGCTATGTGCTATTGGACTCGGTCGTTGTAAAAAATGTATCGAGGTTTAAAAATCGATCTTACGATAAATGTGTAATTTTTATTAATTTACCAAACTTGATTCTAACTCTAAAATTAATTTAATTATTGTTTTTTTGGTGTGTCTTTCAATTTTCTACTAAAAATTAATGCGAAAAATAAATTAAAAGAAATAAATGTTGAAATAAATAAATTTTAAAAATGTTGGGAATCATAATTTTATTTAATTTTAGTGGCATGAATAAATCTAAGCCTTAATTTTGTGGTATTTATGTGAAGAGTCCTTTAATTTTTGTGGCATATATATAAAGAGGCCATGGATAGAGGCCAACAACTTCTTAATCCATGATGGTTTAGTTAAACTCCAATTTTTGGGCCTAAATTTATATTTGAGTGAATTTGAGAAATGCCTATAGTAATGTTTTCAATTTTACCATTAAAAAAGTTTGAAACATACAATTTTTAAAGAGTATAAAAACATAATTTATCATAAGTATTTTAAGTTAGGGTTAGGCAAATATATATTATCCAAGAGTATGTTGACTTTTTTTGCTAAGAGGAATGGTTTGAATCAAAAAGAGAAGAAGAAAGTGATTGAATACCATAATAGCAATAAAAAAATAGTATACTATCTAATTTACTCATAAATTGTAGCTTGCTGAAGTATGGTCCAATCTATCAATCTCGAGGCCACAACCACAACGGAGAAAATTAAATGTTATGCCACATTTCTAAACATAGTTTTATTTATGCTATAGTTGAAAAAGTTGAGTCACCCTAATATTTATGTTATTCATTTAAGTTATGTCACACTAAAATATTTGTGACATTTATAAAAAGTAACTAAGCGTTTGGTATGTAGGTTTTAGGGGTTCAAACCATATAGGCGGTTTAAACTGATGTTTGGTTGAATAATAACAGAGCCCAATTCAAACCATAAAGGTTGTTTTAAAACAACCTAAACATCTAAAATTCAAACTCTATTCCTTAAGTTCTTATGGTTTGAACCGTTTTTTACTGAAAAAACATTGATATTCTCTTTTTTTTGTTCATAAACCATACTTTTTCGAACATCATTTATCGTTTTAAATTTGATATTTTCATTTTAAACTTTTACGTTTTATACGTAAGTTTAAAACTACAGTTTAAATCATATAGTTTAAAATCAACAATTTAAATTATAAAATTTTAAACAATATTTTTCTGAACGCGACGTGTCAAACAAATCATAAGTTTTAAAAGATGACGTAATACCATAATCCCCGTCCCAGCAGCCGCGGCCCGAAGTAACGAGATGAGCGGATTTTAAGGGGATGAAAGCTGAAACTACCATAATACCCCTTAATATTCAGATAATATCTAAGCCACCACTGAATTCTGAAATTACCATGTAACCCTCCCCTCAAGATATCCCTGAAACCCCGCAAAGACCAAAAACCCTAACTCAGTTCCCAGCTCAGTGAAGCTCCATCAATGGCGTCCCAAATGGCCTTTCTCGGTCGGACCCGAACTCTATTCAGTACTCTGAAACAGAACCATGGCTTCAGGACCATCACCACCTTCCCGTCTCTTTCTCAGGAGCCTCAGCTCGCCGAGCCAGCGAACATTCCGGCGACTTCTCTCCCTCCGAACCCTGCCTCGGGAAGCCCTCTCTACAATGAGAATTGGCGCAGTCCGATCCCCAATCCGTCGATGACTCAGTCTGTGATTCCTTTCGATTACCTCCAGCAATCGCGCATCAAAGCCCGCGCTCAAACCCTAGACGTCAAGAGCCTTATGGACGTCTTCGCCGACGGGATGGCGTCGCAGAACTGGTCGGAAGTGAAGCAGCTGTTCGAGTTTTGGGTTCGGTCGCTGGACAAGAACGGGAAGCCGAACAAGCCCGACGTGAACCTGTACAACCATTTTCTGAGGGCCAATCTGATGATTGGAGCCAACGCCGGGGAGTTGCTGGATCTGGTGGCGCAAATGGAGGACTACGCGATCAAGCCTAACACGGCGTCGTTCAATCTGGTGCTCAAGGCAATGTGCCAGACCAGAGAGACCGAGGCCGCCGTGAAATTGCTCGAACGGTTAGTCTCTCTCTCTCTCTCTCTCTCTCTCTATATATATATATATATTTATCATTCACGTCTGAATATTCACTGTATATGTATACAAATCGAATGTAGAAGTACAGAAGAAGTATATATCTGTTCATACATTTTGTTTGTAGTTCGTGAAAATAGAATTTTGTTTTGAAGCTCTTTCATTACGAAAATGAGACATTTTGAATATAGTTTAATGGTTGTTGAAAGATTTGTGCATAAATTGTGAAATATTCGCTGAAAGATTATAGCATAACGTCGGCATAATTCTTTGAGAAAGTGAATTGAAAAATAGAGTTATAATTTTATTATTGAATGATTTGTCTCGTTAAAACATAACCGGTTTGGATAGTTAGAATGATTCCAGTGGCAATTGTTCCTTTCAGTATTTGGTACGCTTTGGTCTCGTCAAGAATTAAGTATTATAGGGAAACGTCAATGAGAATATGGAAGAAAGGTTAATCAAAATACATTAACGAATCGATGTTGTTTTATCTTTCTGTCAAATTCTATCCCAGTGTCGATTGAAATCAAAGATTCTGTAGTCATTTGGCAATCAGTGTTTGAGCCAACCATGCCAGGTGTGTATGGTCCCCAACTATATAAGGACATATGCTGTTTGTGTTTGCCTTTCGAATTAGTCTCCTGGTTAGGTTGTTTTTACCTGTACTCACTTATTCAGTTGTGCTTGTACAATGATGATTTCACAGATTGTTTTATATTTTAACTTGTCAGGATGCTGCTAACAGGGAAAGAATCGCTGCCTGATGATGAGTCGTATAACTTGGTTCTTGGCTTGCTTTTTCAGTCTAACAGGATCGATGAGGCCTTCAAATATATAGATTTGACCTTAAAATCTGGCTATACATTGTCGATGAGGGTGTTTACTGATTGTGTAAAAGTATGTGTCAATAAGGGCAGGCTGGATGCCTTGGTATCGATCATTGATAGATGTAAGGTATGTGATTGATGCTTGCTACAATCGGAGTTAGAGGTGCCAAATTTTGTGTCATGTCTACTTATGTGATTTGGTTTTTGTTTCAGTCAATGGATCAGAACAAAGCTCTTTGTCCTCCCTGGAATACATGCAACTTTATCGCAGATGTTGCCTTGCAAGAAAATAATAGCAAGTTAGCATATCACGCCCTCGAGTTTATGGCCAAATGGATTGCTAGAGGCGAGCAAGCACGGCCCCCTGTCTGGCTATCTGTAGAGGAAGGATTACTTGTGTCAGCCCTTGGAACTGCTGCTAGAACTTATGATTCTGATCTCTTGGATGCATCGTGGTTGATCCTACGACGTTCACTGCGTCAAAAGAAGGACCCTAATCCTGAAGCTTACCTTGCAAAGATACATGCCCTTGCATCGTTGGCGAATCTACGAAGAGCTTTTAGTACCTTACAAGAATTTGAGTCTGTTTATGGAAACTCCCAAACTGAAGCAGAGGAACTATTTTCCCCATTCAGCTCCTTGTACCCATTGGTTGTGGCATGCTCCAAAAGGGGTTTTGAGACATTAGATTCGGTATGTCTTTCTAACTGTTAAACTCAATGCTAACTTGATACAAAGGTGAATCTCTGACAAATCTCCCCTTACAGGTGTATTTTCAGCTGGAAAATTTGAGTCGTGCGGATCCGCCTTACAAGTCCGTTGCCGCTTTAAACTGTATAATATTAGGGTGTGCAAATATTTGGGACCTTGATCGTGCCTACCAAACCTTTGAGGCAATTGGTTCTAGTTTCGGGTTGAACCCTGACATTCATTCTTACAATGCTCTGATGACGGCTTTTGGAAAGCTCAAGAAGGTGATACTTTAGAGCTGCATTCTGTCCCTCTCATTTACTTATTTGTTCAGAGATGCATCCATTTTGTAAGTCCACTGTCGCTTTTCTTTCCACGCATATAGGATTTGCTCACCTTTTTTTGCCAGTTAGGTTGAATGTGAGTAAGGAAAAAAAAATGTAATGTTATAATTTACTTTTGATACAGAGCTGACTTGTGGTCAGGCACAAAATTGCAGTTCTCCCAGGGTCCTCATTTTTTTTTTTTTTAATTCATGTAGCAATGCAAAATGGCCTGAGCATGGTGCAAAGGCACATCTCCATCACATTAACACAATAGAGGCTAATTTTAAGCTAATTACTTTTATGCTTATGACAGACATTTGAAGCTGTAAAAGTGTTTGATCACATGCTAAGTTTGGGAATCAAACCAAACGCAACATCATACTCATTACTCATAGATGCCCATCTTATCAACCGAGATCAGAAAGCTGCTCTTTCCGTGCTTGATGACATGGTAACTTCTATGTTTTGGGATTGGTTACCATGCTATGTCTTCAATTTTTGTCCTAATGAGGACGCTAATGTACTACATAACAACTTTTGTGCAGGTAAATGCTGGTTTTGAGCCATCAAAAGAAATGCTGAAAAAGGTCCGAAGGCGATGTATTCGAGAAATGGATTATGATAGCAACGACCGCGTTCAATCCTTCGCTGTAAAGTATAATATTCGAATGGGTAATGAGAATCGCAGGGATACGCTGTTTAATCTCGAGTACAGCACCCAGTATGCCTAATAGGTAAATACCAAGCGTCTATTAGAATCATTAAAATTGAATTGGAAACTGGGAGATGTTTTCCAGCGCCTATTACAACTCCTTGTTACCGAAATCCCTTGCTTTTGCGTACTTGGTGATGTTTAAATTATGATGTCGTTTGCAACTCCCATTCAAAGATTTTAGCCGGGGCCATTCAAGTTTTCACCCACGCTGTTTAGATCGTTCCTCTGCTTTCTTTGCATCAAACATTACATTAGTGGTTATGATTCATGAATGCGGTTTTTTTTTTTTTTTTGGCAGGTTTGATTCTCATTGCTGTGGAAAATCTAAACGCTTCTGATTTGGTTCAGCAAGATAGGAATTTGCTAGCATTATCTTCGATAAATTTTCCACCATGTTTGTATATTCCCCAATTATACTAAATTTTGAAGCTTGGCGAGATGAATGCTAGGATCATGGTCTCCGCTATTTTTCATTTCACTTTTTTTTTTTTTTTTTTACTTATGTATTAGTTTTGTGATTTTTGAAGAAAATCAGAATTGCACTTATTTGTAGACTAGAACAAATAGTATTCTTTTTTATGTTGGGGAATATTTATGGGACGATATCAATAATTTAACGTACCCCAACAGGCGTTTGTTTTGCCGTATTTGTTTACCATTAGTAATTCGCTAAGTTAAAGAATCGAATTGGTTTTATCATCCCCCACGTCCATCATCATTTTTGTATTTCAAGTTCAATAAATGTTTACCTGTTTATAAGTTTGAATGGAAAATTTCAACCAAAATTTGAGCTTTTGTTAGAGAAAATAGTATAGCAAAAAATCGTTCCAACCTACGAACCAAACGTATGCTCATCATTTAAATAATACCGAAAATTTTGTGGCTTTTAAAGAACAAAAAAGAAAGAAAAAAAAAAAGAGTTTTTGGTTGTCAAAGCTGGTTCCGGAAGGCCTTTTCAGGAGGCCCTTTTGGTGTTTATCTTAGTTACACTTCTCTTTTCCTTTTAATTATTTAATATATCTTTCGGGTCCAACATGTCAAGCGGGAAACTGTCTTTTCTCCCAAGGAAGGCTATAGTAATCTTTTTTACGAATTTAAATTTAGGGTTATTTATCTTTTTATATATTATATTTTAAGGTTATTTTAACATAATATTTTTTATTTTTGATCTCATCAAGCGTATATCCTTAGATTATATTTGATATATAAATTTATACATTTTTTTAGTCACCCTTTAATTTTAACTAAATAAATTGTCCAAAATACTTTCAAATAAAAAAACAAGATTACTTTAAAAACTAAAAAAAAAAACTTTAAATTAAGGAATTTAACTTGAAAAATGTCTGGAATACCTTTTTAAAATGGGTTTTTGTGAGTTTTTGTTTTTGTTTTTGTTTTCTTCTCATTTAAAAGTTTAGTTTTTTCTTTCTTTTACTTAAGGATAATTTGATCACTTTAAATGTCAAAATCAATTATTGATCGAGGTAAAATACAGATTTGTGCATTTAATGTAAAGGTATAAATTTGATATGATAAAAAATCAAAAGTATAGCTTTTAGATATATATAAAACAGAGGGTATAAAAGTATAAATATCCTTGAAATTTATGCTGTTTGGCACACTACTTCAAATTCACTTGTTCCAACTATCCACAGTGTAAAACTCGCTATATCTACCTTGTAAAAAAAACAAACAAATAGATACACTGAAATTCTCAAAAACCAGCTACATTGAGCTTGTTTTCCAGTTAAAACCGGTTACACCTTATTTGTAGGAGATTTTATTTTCAACAAGAAAAAAAAAGATCTACATACTTGGTGTCAATTTATTTATTATTTTCCTTGATTCATAATTGATAGATGTGCCTAGGATGCCGCATTATGGAAAGATAAGATCATCGTAATGCATAGAAATAAAAGTAATCTTTTGTTATTAGCACACAGAAAAAAAAATGGTACAGCAGTGGAGGCATAACAAAAAAAAATCAAAACGCCAAAAAGAGTGTTGAATTCTCTTCCACCAAGCTTTTTATGGAGTGCACAAATTTATCACTCCACTTTTATTAGTATAATGCATCACAAGCTTTATATCTCATGCCACCAGCCTAAGCTGCAAAGATTCTAGTATATTATGAAATCCTAGGCAGAAATACTCCTCCATCTCTTCCCTTAAAGGGATTTCCTAAGATGATGCAGCAGCAGCAGCAGCCGCGCCCTTCTGAAAATAGTAGAGCATTACATGTGTGAGTCCCAAAATGGTTACTGAAGGTTTTAGGAAAAAAAGTGTTAATGGTGTTTTACCCTTTTCTGCTCTTCCATGTTTGCCTTAATGAGGGAATAAACAGCAACACCCGCAATTGCTATTGCGGTACCAATACCGGTTTGTGTAGAGATTTTGTTGCCTGCCAAAGTTACCAAATTCTTTGATTTTCTTGTCAAAAGAAATATGCTTTGAATGCACAAGGAACTAGCGGATATATAGACATTAGACAAAGCCATTGATAAAAAGGATGTAGAAATGAGTAGCTACCGAAGACAACAATGGAGAAACCGATTACGAAAACTCGCTTCAACACATTTCCAACTGCGTGTGTAAGCGGTGCAACCCGTTCCAAAGTGTTGGTGGCAAGCTGCAATTGTTGGGACACAAGATGGTCAACACAAAATTAAGGTGTAATCAGGTACCCAAAACTACCATAGTTTGAGTCTTTAGTGATTGCTAAACTACGTCAAATTCGAGCAATGATTGTAGTCTATGAATGGAGATAAACGTCAATGGATGTAAGAATTCAAATATTATTCTTGACTGGCTAGTCTCTATGGCATACCTGGTTGTACAAATGATAGAACATTCCAATCCAGAACAAGTCAGACAAGAATTTGGTGAGGCCAACTTTGGCAATAGCATCTCTGAAGCCATGTTGCATCAGTTGGGGTCCCTCAATCTGAAATCAATACAAAGGGTTCAAATTTACGAGGTCAAAAAACTTTTTATGAAAGAACAAATGGGGATAATTAGTTGATCTCTAAAATAATTAAAACTCACAATTACAGCTGGCGGGATGCAAAACAATAGGGCGATAATTGAAGTATAAGCATACACGTTGGTGCTGTCCATTCCTGTCTGTTGAAGCAAAAATGAATTAATAAACAAATAACCTAAGAAAGGAGAGGGAGAGAGAGAAAGAGAAAAAAAAAAAAAAAAAAAAGAAAAGAAGAGGAGAGGAGAGAACTTTTGAACCATGGGTTCCACTTTCACGTAGACAATACCATTGCTTTCTTGGAATAGATGCTTCTGTAAGTAAATGCAATGTTCGAAACCATCGCGCTGATGAAACCGGTCCAGTTGAAAGAAAGTTCAGTCAGTGATGCCATTGATACACCTAAAACAGAATTTACAAACCCCTAAGCGGATAAATTGCAAAAGACTCCAAATTCTGCCAATTTGTCAGGCTTATGTATTCATAGCATGCCAAAGTGTTAGTTGTGCATTCTTGTAATTGGCAAGAGAGATATAATCAAAATGTTGAAGACAAGTACAAAGGAAAGAATCAAGGGTGAATAAAGGTTACCAATTACAACTGGGGCCAATGAAAGCCAAAGAGGCAGGGGGATCTGATGGCCCAAAACAAACTGAGAAGCAGAAGCATTGAAGAATGGCTCCAGCGCTGGTAAGAAACACAAAATGTTAAACATTAAAATATATGTGTGTATATAGTAAAAATTATTAACTTTGTGAAGAATATCCGATCTTAAACTTTATTTTGTTCCAAGAAAATAAAGTGTTATAGAATAACGGAAAATAAACGATGGTTACCCCTAAAAGATTTTAAGTCAAACTGCAAGACTCCCCGATCATGCTAAAAATTATGGAAAATATGAAAAATTGCTTTTACCTTTTATAGTGTGCGTGAAAGATACAGCAACGGCTGCAAATGATACATTGGACATGACATGTCCAAGGGCATGACAGAATGCGACCGGAGTCAATAGTAACAAGAGCTCCTTGTTAATTGGCTGCAATTATAACACCAAAACAACGAAGGCACTAATGTAAGAAACCATATTTTGTGTTCAGGAAAAAGGTAATAAATTTAAAAACTTAAAACTTACCGCGCGCTTAGGCAAACCGACAGCCCAAGAGACAAGACAGTAGGCAACTCCAACTAGGAGATGTATAAGTGAAACAAAACTACAAAATAAGGAGATTAGTCTTGTTAGTTTTGAGAAAAGTCAGATTAGAAAAAGCTAAAATAATGCTACAAAAGTAGAGGTTAGAACTAAAATCCATATGGGAATTAAGTTATATGGCTGAGAAGGCATACTATGGATATGGGAAGTAATTATAGACCTTCTTATTGAGTATGTTGAAGATGACATTTAAGAAGTACCTGTATTGAAAAACAAGTCAATCAAATAAAGTTATGGGTACCAAAACGATGAAGTGGTGAAGTAAAAACAAGTATAGTGATATTTCTGGGAAAATAATGGAAAATAAAACTGCTCACTTACCACATAAAGAAAAAGAAACCAGTAATCAGGAAAGGAAATCTCTCTGCAAAGCTCTTTTCAGCCTCTGCATACCTGCGGTGAAGTTATACAAGGTCAACTTGAGATTAACGCCACCATACGACATGTAGTTTTACTTAAACGACAAATCACATTTTCTTTAGGAAAACGACGGTGAAGAAAAAAGAAAATCAGTTTCAAATTGATGCCACCAATGCTAATTAAAGTGTAGAATGCAAACGACGTTTCCTTGACAATGTTGTTTTAATAAATTGAACGACATTCTCTTGATGCAAACAAAACCCATATTGTTTAGAAAACGACAACGAAATTATATTGCAGTACGACGTGTCGTGTAACTGTTGAACGACAGTAAACTATGCATTAAAACGACATACCGTTTCTACTACTTGTACATCAAACAACAAAAAGCATTAAAACCGTAAGGTCAAGAGAATATGAAAAAACTTTTCCAGCTCAAACCAAACTTTTTCTTTACTTCTAACTTCCTCCCTTTCTCAACAACCAAACAAAAATTGTAAAGGATCACGAGAATCAAAATATAAAAAGAAAACAAAACAAAAGGAGGAAAAGAAAACAAAACAAAAGGAGGAAAGCAAGACCAACCCGTCGGAAATCTCAATCTCACGACCGTCGGCGTCGGCGGCGGCCGCCTTCGCAACAGGAAATTCATCTCCGGAGCACTGCCTCCTCAGGCGCCGATTCCAAAGCGAAAAGCCCAAGGCCTTGTTCGAAACCTCGAATGTCTCCGAAGAAGAAGCTCTTATCACATGAGCATTCCTCGCCAACGGCGAAAAGGCCAAGCCCGTGGCTCTGGTGGCAAGCGATCGCGACTTGATCGCCGCCAGAGCCGGCGGAATCCTCTTCTCCGGCGACAAGTACAGCGACGCAAATCGAGACCGACACTGAACTGGACTGGTGATCGTTTTCGAAGCCATGGTTTTCTTTGATCGCAGAAAGTCTGTTTTTAAAAAGAAGAATTATAGGAAGTTTAACGTTGGAATCGAAGAGGTGAGTTTGTTTACATACATACATATATATATATATATATATATATATAAAATATGAAGCGGCGAAAACAGAGAAGTCAAAATCTTTTTTTTTTTTTTTTGTGGAGTGAAACTGGAGAGGATTTCGAAGGAGAATATGAGACTGTTTTTTCTTGTCTTGTTGAGTTTTGGTTGGAGAAGGAGATTGGGTTTGGTTAAATCTTTTGAAACTGTTTGAAAGAAAAAATAAAGTAAAAAAAAATGGACTTTTGAGTGAAAGGATGGCCTAAGATTCTGAGGAGGAGAATGATAATTCAGAGAGGTGATGAACTAATAATGGCAGAGAGAGAGAGAGAGAGAGGTGATGAACTAATAATGGAGAGAGAGAGAGGAGAGAGAGAACTGTTAACAGAAAAGTAATTTGAAGGAATAAGAATTATATATTTTTCCCCTTTTTGGGATAAATTCACCTCCTATTTGGAAATTGAAATCTATGAAATCTAATTAATATAATCTTCCTTTAACAAAAATTAATATAATCTAAACAAATGTCTCTTAGAGAAAACTAAATGATAAACTCTGACTTATACAATAAAAAAGTATTTATGCCTTATAAATAACAGGGTGTATTACATTGTTTAACAATAAAAAAGGTTTTTTTTAATAAAAATAGTGATTTATTAAAAAAATGTAGGTTGAAATGTTGTGGGTAAAATATGAGTTCTAAATGGGGAAGGCAATGACCAACAAACTTTTAATCCATTAATATTATTTAATTAGTCCTTTTTTTAAGGGTGATTATTTAGTTAGTTAAGGTCCTTGAAGGCATCGCCGATTAAGGAAATACTTTTGTTGCTTTTTTAAATAAAATGAAAAATGAAGAAGGAAAAAACAAAAATTATGTTGGGCATGGAATTGGACGTGAGCAAGGGAAACGTAGCGGGTCGTCATAGTCAGCATACATTATTGTATTGGCAATTCGTGGTCGTTGCCCAAGGCCCTGACATGGGTTTTGGCATTTTTTTTTTTTTAGAAGCTGCAGATATTTTCAGCTCATAGTGATGCATTTCCGGCCTCTATTTTTTTCTTTTTTTTTTTTTTTCTATCGCCAGGCTTAACTTATTTCTAATACATCTTTTTTCATCCTTTTCCAACTTATGCTCAATGGTGTAGACAGAGAGGTAACATCCAAAAAAAAAATTTCTAAAGTGCATCTAACAACAACAACAAAGTTGTTGCAATAGTAACGGTTTCAATGTAAAAAACATATTGAAAAATCCATTTCGTATTGTCTCTAACTTTCATGTAAATTTATAGGATTAATCTTCGGGCCGATACTTGGACCAATCAAGCTTTTTTAGCTTTTTTATTCGAGAATGTAACTCTATTTATGCGTTCATGTAATGCTCAAGTTGTTCGCAAGTAATACTTAATAAAAATAGTCTAACATATGTAACATTATAAGTTACATTTCAATAAATTGAGTGTTATAAGAACATATGAGCAAAGTTACATTTAAATGAAGAAAGTTACAAATGTTGAACTAGTCATATGCCGAATTTAAGCAATTTAAGCCAAAACCAATAATGGTGCATAGCACGCAATGAACACATGAAACAATGAACAGCGCCTCACACAGCTTTATGAAGCTATTAATAAATTTAGCAGACAATTGCTTCAACCAATTGGATTTAACTCCTAAGAAAAGCATCAAAAACTTGCACCTTAGAGCATTATAATTAGTCCCTTCAATGCCTGTTGTGGGTGCTCTCGGACTACATTACTGACCACCATTCTCAGGCAATTTGCCGAGAAGACTCCAGGAGTACCCATTGCTCCCTCTGTCGCCTCCTCGCCAACATCGTCATCTTCCCAAGAAGAAGGTACGCTGGTACAAGGAAGACAACTTCAATGGCAGCTGACCATTGATTGTATCCTGACCAAAACGTCCAAGCCAGACACACCAATATTTCTATGAACAGGAGCGAATGACTTCTAAAGACCATCATGTGGCACCATCCTAATCCTTCATTGGGAAATTCTCATTTTTAGGAGATCGTGACACTGAACACAAGCCTCAGGGTTGATACTCAATCCAAACCAAACACTATAAATGTGCGGATTAACGCCATCCTATAGGTAATGGATTCTCTTGCCTAAACTCTGCTTCTCCACTAGCTCACCTTGATCAGTCAATTGACTTAAGCGTCGATAGAGCGCCCTTAGCATATACCACATCGGTGTCCCCTTCACTCTAGGGCATTCTCTCCTCTTTTAGACTCAAGCATACTAAATCACTAAGAGGCGGAGCAAGTAGTCCGACCACCATGCGTAATCACACATGGTGTGGAGTCATTAGAGGACATCAACATTTTCATTTTGGTATTTGAAAAAGAAATAAGAAGATAGAGAAAAAAAAAGAGAGAGACATGATCATTTTTAGGATAATGAGACATGCGACATTATTATAATGGCAAAATCAGAATATGACACTTTCTTCAAAAAAAAAAAAATCAAAACATGACTCCAAAAGAAAACTCACTTTAATATAGTAATAAATATATTTAAAGTTTTGTTTATATAGATTAATCCTTTCGGCTTTAAGTTAAAGGGTATTTAATAAAATCAATTCTAGCTAAAATTTTTACTTGTTACATTGTAAAGCTCTCACGTGCTACAATAATGAGAAAAAATGAGTTGCAGTGTAAAGCTTTTATATACTATAATTTTCAGTTTAAAAATTTTAATTTTAACCACACTTGCCAAGCACCCTATTAATATGAATTCTTATGTCTAAAGGTCCTCAGTTTTAGTTTTCATACAATTATATATTACAAAATATAACATAAAAATTATCATGATAATTATGGTTATTTTTAATTTATTCTAAAAACGTCCAAGGGAGTCTCCTTTTTCATTAAGACATTTAGGGAAGATGCAACAGAGAAATCTAGT
>CAMOHE010029496.1:0-30395 GCA_946598075.1 Artocarpus hirsutus | reverse complement strand
AAATATGTATGCTAACATAATTAGAAACTTGCATGAACTTGGAACACAAAAATCATGCACTAGACATGGAGAAAACACCTACTAAAACCAAGTTTGAATTTAAGAAAACCTACCTCAAAACTCCTTTGAAAAACACCAAAGTTTGGGTTAAAAATCAAGGTTGTATTGACTCCAAAATGGCTTCAAACGTGGCTGGAAATTATAGTTGTCATGGTTGCAAAGAGAGCTTTATATCTTGTGTCTTTAGTTGGAAATTGAAGTGAGAAATGAGAGAATGAGAAACTAGAGAAGAGAGTGGTGATGGTTGAATATATAGGCATCAAATTAATTGAGGAGCGGGATAGAATTAAATGAGCATTAAAAGAAAATGTTATCATGTCTCCCACAGAGACTTTTACCAAATAATGTCAACATAATTGAGGGGACAAATGGGGTATGTTGTAGAAGAAGATAAAGGAAGCATTAAAAAGGTGGTTGAGAAAACATATCGATGTCTCCTGGTAGTTGAGGTGAATTAATTCTATGTCTTCGAATGATAAGGATGCTATTTAATTGAGCATTAATGTAGTGGGACAAGGCTGATATAAGTAAGTGATAGGTAGATTTAAAATATTTACTACAGAGACTTAGTAAAAATGCTAAAGTGATATTTTTATTCATATGATTTTACCAAAAATCATACCCGTTAAAATAACGGGTGTTTCAAGGTCATTTAAATCAAACATTTTCTACATCTGTTAAACATAAATGCACTTATAAAAATTCATCACAGTGACTGGGAGTGAGAGTATTTATTGTTTTTGTTGGTTTCTTGTCTAATTTTTAGCTTTTGAGCGCAAAATTTGAAAGATTTTAGATGAGCAAAGACCCGCATTGATAATATGATCGTCACATATTAATTAGAAGAGCCTTCTCTAAATTAGACAAAATAGCCTGTTTAGCATGGGACGGTCTTAATCATTATCTCAGTTATGAACAATGTAGAGCTCTCATGTAAAAATAAATAAATAAATAAATTTGCTACAGTGTAAAGCTCTCATATGCTACAGTAAAAATAGTTACAACCAATGGTTTTAATCACCATAGCAAACACCCTAAAGTGTTTTGAAAAAAGTGACTTCTTGTATAGCTTGAACTCGTCTACTTTTTGGAGCTATGTACATGACAATCGGAAAGAGTGCACGAAGAAATCCTCCTTGTTCTTTCGTAGAAATTACATTAGTTTAACTACTTTGTTTATCATAATAAATCGTCTTATCATCTATAATTGTAATATTTGTTTCACTTCAATAAAATTGACGTCCTTGTTTAAATAATAATAATAACCTTATCTGAAACCAACCAAGCAATAAGTTAATAATATATAAATGTTTCTTCGAGAGTTTTTCAAAAGTTGTGCATATCTTAAAGAAAATTATAGATTTCTCTGTTCACGTGTTCAAAAAGGTTGCGTAGTTGGCTAGTTGCTATGCACAAAGATATGATATTTACCTGCCTCCCTCCACACCTTTTCCTTCTGTGCTAATGATCTACGTTTAATATATACGTGTTTTATGTGACCAATTTGCTTGCTTAATCTTGAATCATAGATAATATTTTTAATGCCAATGAAAGTAAATGTTATCCCTTATGAGAAAAGTTTAGAGGGCTTATATACCCGTGACAAAGCTTTTTCTTTTCTTTTTATCTTTACTGTGGTTGAAGCTACATATTTTTAGGAGAACATTGAAGCTATATATACTTTTAAATCATAGTAATTAAATCTCAGAGGATAACTATTTTCATAAATTTTATTTAATTTCTTTTGCACGCCAATATACTTAATGGTACTTTGCTATATATGTTTTATAAATCAATACATACACATATAAAAGTTATATATTCATAATTTCAACAATGTTAAGAAGTGGTAAATAAAGGGCAGGATAATAAGATGCATATATAAAAAAATCATATGTATAATTTCCTATTCTTTTCGGCCGTTTTGATCTTAAACCTCCAACAATTATAAAGTTAAAAATTCAACTGCAAAAGAAAACCCCATAACAAGGACGGATGCTATAAAGCCGGCAAAATGCAAATTTCCCATATGTCGGAGTAATATTTCTGAAAAGCCCAAAAAAGGACAAAGATAAGGGACAACAATCAAAATCACAGAGCTAATATATAGTAAATATTCTCTCCGTTCGGGATTCGCAAGAATGCTTTCAATCAATTACAACTTTGCTTGAGAACACCGTCAATGTAATTCCACAAAAAGGCCACAATTAGCGGCATGCAAATTTGTAAAGCATATTTACTAGTTGTCTCCAAAGTGTACGTACATGTGTATTTATATTGTTGAAAATAAATATGAAAACACACGAAAAGAAACGAATGATTAACAAATTAAAATTTTTTTAAAACTTTATTTATCAAGAATAGCTATATAATTTTAATTAATAATAAAAAGTTTTGAGAATTTTTACCAACATTTTGAAGACCTATCAAGATATCTTAGCTTTTCTATTTGACACTATAATCTTTCAAGCTAGGTCTCCACACCAATAGAAAGACAAGTTGGCGTCAAACTGCAAGAATAAATTAACATTACCCTTTTCTGGATCAACTATGTATTCAACATATGAGATAGTAGACTTTTTTTTAGAGAAAAAACTCTCAATTTTTTTCTCTCAGTATTTAGCAAAAATTACGTGAAAATATAGATTAATTGGTGAAATAACTGTTATCTTAATCCTTTTATATCTAAGCAGTTAGTTATTATTAATTAATTTTAATCTGTATTAAATCTGACACAACCATTTTATCATATATATATAGAGAAAAGACATACTCTATATTCTCTATCTTCCTTTTTTCTTTTTTCTTTTTTTTTATTTTAATATTCGTGAACTGATAATATATATATATATATATATATATATATATATATATATATATCTCGAATAAAATAGAATCACGTAAAACTTGATTCTGTTGAACGTTTTTTTTTAAGATAGCGTTTACGTTTTCTATATATAATATACATATATACATAAGATTATATGTTTAAAAACAAAAAGTAAACGAAAATCGTTTACGTAATCTAATATATATATATATATATATATATATATATATTAATATATAATAAAATCTAATACATATATATATATTAAAATTCAAAAAATAAATCACATTTATTTAAGAATAAATTTTAAATATAATCAATTAATTAATTAACTAATGCTCAGTTAATGTGACAACATTTATCACATTATATTATGTGTCACAGAGAATATTTTTTTGTATCACATTAATATCTTAAGTGTCAAATAATTAATTCAAAATTCAATAATTTTAAATTAAATATGTATAATTCATTCTATGCATTAAATTTAATACAGTGTTATAGAGGTGGCATTGAGGACCTGTGATCCTATAACCTAAGCTCCAATAAATTTGACAATTAATTAAACTCTTTAATTAATGTGCCAAATTTATTAGTTTCAGTGTTACTCCACTAAAAACCTGAAACTGAACTCTTGAGATTATAGTGAAATTACTCAAAGAAAATTAGCGAGTAATACATTAATATAATCATTACATACAAGTCAGTCCTCTATAAATAATTCATAATAAGAGCTAGGTTTAATTTCCATTCAACTCTCTTATTATATCTTTATTCTTGAGTTTCAATAATTCTCTAATAAACAGTTAATTCATAATCTTATTATTAACAGTTAATTCACAATAACGAGTGTTCAAACCTCGAATAATCACTCAAGAGAACTTTTTTTCTAACTTCCATAAGGAAGGAATGGATTCCATATCTGTATAATATTATTATTCCCAACCATTTATTACATTATGTTTCTAAAATGCTAAGTTATGATTTGTTTTTAGACAAATCTTACCATGTAAGTCAAAAAACATAATGTCATAAATAAGAGTATAATAAATACTCAAGATTAAGACCGTCAAATATATAATCATTATAGTGATAAATTTGAATACTCTATTTATAATAGATGATTATTAGAAATTCATAATTTATCTAGTCTAGTCCTATATATTCTCATTATATAAAGTACCTCTAATCCAATGTCTTTACATTAATAGCCGGATAAAACTATTTCATCCGAAATGAGATTGGACCGTACTTGTAATATTTAATTAAAGATCTCAAACTTTAATTAATTATTAGACTATTTAGATTATTATCTATAAATTTTACCCCAAGCATATAGCACTTATATGCTAAATTTATAGTTACATAAATAATCATAAAATTTTCTTGATGTTTATAAAAGTATTTATAATACACATAAGTAGCAAAAAGAATTATAAATGTCACTTTATTTATTTATTAACAATATGTACAATGTCACAGCTTATAGGGTACCAAACCCCAACACACACACACATACACACATATATATATATTTATATATATAGACACACACACACACAACATATAACCAAGTTAGAGAAATATTGTAAAACCCATGGACATATATGAGACTAGTAGTCGAAGCTTTGAGCTTGCCTAAGAATTTAGTTTGAACCGGTTTTGTTATGTTTTTTATCAAAAAAATTAAATTACTATAGTATACTCTTGATATGAACTGTATTTCCAAATGGGCTTGAACCTTTACCCACATGCATATGTTTTTCATTTACGTTTATGTATTTAAAAAAAAAAAAAATCTCCTGCCATGAAATATAGCACTTGCCAAGTAAAATGATGACAAACTTCTTTTTTGTGTTATTCCTTTCTTTAGTCTTTATGGCCAACCAATCTTTCTTCTCAATTTTCTACCTTATTGGCTAATCCATGTTTTTTTCGTTTTTGAATTCTTGTCCTTTAAACAAAATACAAAAAAGCTGTTCCTTCACTTGTGTAATTGTTTGCATTCAATAGTACCTTTCCGGGGTTCTGGAAGAGAAGATTTGATAATTATATTATGGTTTTTGCTAAAAATGTTTAATTATTGTTGAGTTGTATCTTTCGCTTCCAAGTGGATTTGTGTTGGATTTTAGCAATGGAGGGTAGAAGATGAACAAAAACCATCCTCAACTAATTAAGAATAATAATAATCCTACCTCAAAATTTTAGCATCCACTAATCTCACCTCCAAAGTCAAGGCCGCACGTTTGGACCGACTTGCAATATATATGTATGTTTGTATGCATATTTCAAAGGAAAATGACTTCCACTTGGTTCCTTTACGTTCTCTTAATATTCGCGGTAAGAAATTATACAACATGTAGCTTCATCAATATCCTAATGAATATGACTTCACTCATCTTAATCTCAGCCATCCACTTGATGATAAGGCTTCATTGACGAATGGTAGGTTGAACAGTAAAAGCTGTTCATTCTCTTTTTTTTTTTTTTAATTTTTTTAATACGTCCGTAGACTTGAACCAAAATAAAATCAAGAATATTTTAGAACGTAGAATGTGACACTATTTGAAATTGTCAAATGATAAATTTAATAAAATTTGATGTAAATCTGACAGTTTAAAACCTTGTACTAGCGGATTTTTTAATGTATGAAATTTCTCCAAATAAAGAAAAGATATAAAAAGGTCACTAATTTACATGTGGGTTTCATTTAGGGTTCATTTCTCCTGCATTTTAGTCCTCATTTGAAGCCTATTTAAGGCTATATGAGAAGCCATTATAGGACTCAGGAAAAAAAGGTTAGTGAGTGGCTTCCTCAGCGTTGCTAATCCTACTTTCCTTAACACTCCTCAAGACCAACCCTCGTTGGCCTCTTTACAAAACTTTTCAAACATCACCAAATTAGAGATCATATTAAAGACCTTTCATTAAACCACACAAAACATCATTATTAGCACATAAAAAAAAAGAAAAGAAAATGTCCCCAGAAGTGCCTTTAGATGTGCTCAAGGTTTCTCCACTCAATAATAATGGTGGCTACTCCAAAAGGGCCTATGTAACTTTTTTAGCCGGTGATGGTGATTACGTTAAAGGGGTCGTGGGATTGGCCAAGGGTTTGAGGAAAGTCAAGAGTGCTTACCCCCTTGTGGTGGCAATGTTGCCTGATGTTCCTGAGCAACACCGTCAGATTTTGAGGTCTCATGGTTGTGTCGTCCACGAGATTGAGCCCGTTTATCCTCCTGAGAACCAGATTCAGTTTGCAATGGCCTACTATGTCATCAACTACTCTAAGCTCCGCATTTGGAATGTAAGTTCAAAAAAAAGAGAGGGTGTTTCAAACTTGTGTAGTATGAAGATGGCATGCAAATTTCATTATTAGTTAAATATATATGCACATATATGAATAGTGGTGATATAAGATATTGGTTGTAATATTTGTTTTGGTCTAACGATTATGTGTGCATGGTTTTATGTGTATGTGGTCGGCCAGTTTGAGTATAGCAAGATGATATATTTGGATGCGGACATCCAAGTGTACGACAACATAGATCATCTGTTTGACACCCCTGATGGGCATTTCTACGCTGTGATGGACTGTTTCTGTGAGAAAACATGGAGCCACTCTCCCCAATACAAAATTGGGTATTGCCAACAATGCCCTGATAAGGTGACGTGGCCCACGGAGATGGGTTCTCCTCCTCCCTTGTACTTCAACGCCGGCATGTTCGTTTTTGAGCCTAGCCCGTTGACCTACCAGAACCTTCTTCACACTCTTCGGATCACCCCACCAACGCCCTTTGCCGAGCAAGTAAGAGCCAGTTTGACATTAACCTTAATTTATCTGAAAACATTTTTTTTAATGTGCATGATGTATATCTACTTAAGTATACCCTTTCCTCTAAGCATGCGTAAAAGATACCTATTTCACTATTTGTTAGGATTAAGTGAATTAATTTATTCATTTGTTGGCTGTGACAATGACTGATCTACAATATGTTAAAGGAAAATTAAGAAAAGAGAATAGACATAATTATCATTTGAGTAACAAATCTTGACTCGTTAATTCTCCTTTGCTAGTGGGTTTTTTTTTTTTTTTTTTTTTTTTTGCGTATACATATATTAATTATTTGTGTGTGCATGACACGTAGGACTTCTTGAACATGTTTTTCCAAGACGTGTACAAGCCCATCCCTCCCGTATACAACCTGGTTCTAGCCATGTTATGGCGACACCCAGAGAACGTCGAGCTAGACAAAGTACAAGTGGTCCACTACTGTGCTGCTGTGAGTATACTCCACCTTTACATATTGGTGACAATTTTTTTTTTTAATCTTTGACCAGCTCATTTTTTTTTCGCCCTCTGTTGGCCATGTGAAACGAACAGGGATCAAAACCATGGAGGTACACAGGCAAAGAAGTGAACATGGATAGAGAGGACATAAAGATGTTGGTTGCAAAATGGTGGGATGTATACAACGATGAGTCCCTAGACTTCAAGGCCGAAAACCTGGTTTCAGAGGAAGAAACTTTCTCAAGGCCATCGATCATGGCTTCCATGCCTGAGCCAAGGATGTCCTACATTCCTGCACCCTCAGCTGCTTGAAAAAGTACTGGTGAAGAGACTTTGATACTGTTCCAAAGTTGGTGTGCTTCATCCACATTTTTTGTCCCCTTTTTTTCCCTAGTGTTTCAATATACACTCTTTCAGGCTGTTTAGCCTTGCTTCCTTGCTTAGTTGATGAAGTTGGTGAAAGATACTCGTATAGATACCTTGTTAAGTTTTTCCTTTTCATGGAGTGTATGTCGTGACTTTACAAATATATAGCTAGTATTGGTGAAAGTAAACAACATAATATTATGTTACAAAAATGTGTATGGGGAAATTTGTAGCGAGATTTCACGTGCATATGCTAAATGTGTATCCTTGAAGTGACTGGCACTGTATAATCTTAAATTATAAATAAATTCTGTTATCAGTTTTTCTATACCAAATTGAAACTGGCACAAAATGATCAATGTTTGAAGAGAAAATTGGCACAAATTGGCAGCCAGAGGTTGAACGATGAGATGTTTACGAAGAAAATTATATCCAAAAAGTGATTGAAAATAATTTTAAACTTTTAAATCTAATTTTTTGCTCAAGCCATTAACAAGTGATGTATGAGGACAAAACCAGTAAGATTGACTGATGGACTAAAATTCTCTTCATTTATTGTATGGCTAAAACCAGTCTTACCATACACGTGGCAGCTTCAAATGGGGTCTGGACAATTTTGTCAAATCAGCACAGAGTGGACCTTTCCTGAATTATTGCGCAGTTTTAGATTCCAAACACAGTTTTAATTGGACGTTCAGGATCAATCAACGCTCCTATTATAATCTCCACCGTCAAAGGCTCAAAAGTACAAGGGCAATCTTTGCTTCAGAAAGTTTGACCTTATAAAATTTTTTACTATTTTTTTTCTCGAATACCAGGTTTGATATACATCGCAATACAAGTTATATAATGCCGACCAACCTCCGAAACATGTATATACATACATACATATATATATATATATATATATTTAAATGGTTGGTAGAAAAAGTCCAAGGAACACGCCTTTTACCTTTTGAGGTTTATTGTCCTTTTCTTCCCAGCTCCCTTACTTGAGGTTCACTCAATAAGCGTTGCAGAGTTAAGGAACCCATGTTTTTATATGTGACATTTTTCCAAAGAGAAAAGGAAAAAGAAAAGAAACGAGTCTAGACCATTTAAAACTAGCATATTTTTTGACAGTTGGAAAGTGAGAACATGTCGCTTTGTGAAGCCTCGGAAATTAACTAGACGCATGACGCGGAGAATCAAATCAATCAATTAGAAACCAAAGGGACTAAAAGCATTCGTACCTTCATATTCCACGTCTAGTAGCTCTGGCCCTTGAAAGCATTCGTCTTCGAAAAGAAAAAAAGCAGCATCTCTGCTTTTCTGGGGCTCTTTGTCGTTGATTTCTATGACTGAATTTATCTTTTCCTCGATGCAGGCTTCAATAATTTCACCTGCAACTCCTTGAGACTGGAAGCCAAGAAGAGAGAAGCATTGTTGTTGGAAATCGGAGTCGTTGGAGGACAAGATTAGGCCAGCAATCGTTTTCGCCAGGTCAGGGGCATAACTTCTAATCTGAAAACGAAGGCCACCATTTTCAATACCAGCTGTAAGCCTAGAACATGAAGTTGCTGTGGAAATGCAAAAATTAAGAATATTTCGAGAGAAACAACGCCAACTTTGTCTCGAGTAGGTGAGACTAGGAAGTCTTACCTTGACAGCATGGGCACTTAAAAGCACTCCAGCATGTTTGTCTCTCAAATCATCCAGAGCAAGTTTAACTGCTTTTTTAGTAAGATTATGATCAAGTTGATTCTTTAGCCTTGGTGATGGTGTCATTACCTTGGCATCAAGTCAAGGAATACTTATATGCATACGAAACATAATATATGTTAGCAATAAAGCTACGAATAAGAAAAACTTGAACGCGTGACACAATGCGGGATATTGCTCATTGTATAGATGGAGGACAATATCTATATGGGCATAAGTTGGCAAGTTTTCCCACTCTATAAAAACATTGCCACCTTGATTTTCAACACTCCCCAAGGTCAACCCGTAACCTCTCCAGTCAATGCTTGTTAGCGCCTTCAGAGATGACTGAGATATTTGACCAGCTGAGAAATCTCTAAAATACAAAACCTGAAATGAAACGTTGGATCACGCAAGTTTAAAAAAAAAAATATGGAGAGGGGAAAGGGGAAAAAGGACTGCATCAAACGAGTGCAAGTACTGCACTAATCAACTTGATACTATAATATGACCCATCTTTAAAGGAAAAAAAATTGCAGCAAAAATTTAGCAGAATTAAATGGACGTCAATGTACCTCTGTTTTAGCACCGCACGCTCTAGAGCATGTAGTGATTTGTTCTGATATCTCGCTAATTATAATCACTGCTTCCATCACCAGTCCCGTATTCCTATGGTTTTCCATACGGCACGCGGTACCACTCCCAACCTTGAGATTCTCCCTAACAAGAGGTTAAAAACTAGTTAAGACTTCTCAAATGAATATTCAAAAGCTCTAAGCCTCTAACAGTAGATAGCATTGAGCACAATACTTGTATGAGCATAAAAACAGTGAGTAACACAGAATATCAAACTGTCAAATTCTTCCTCAAGATTTTGAATCATCAAAGACAAAAGAGATAGAAACTGTAACGCACTCATCTACCCTACTAACTCCTAAACTAGTGAAACGTGAGACAAAAAGTTAAACAGGCCAGGGATTGCATTTGTTTGCTACAGCATAAATTGTTTATGAGCTTACAAACTTAAACAGCATGAGTGGCACTGTTTACTTAATACATTTCCATGCTTCAAAACATAATCTTCAAGGCCTGACTTTAGACGTTCCAGATGTGAGGCTGAGAAAGGCAAGGGATTGCATTCATTTGCTAAGAAGCGATATTCATGTCTTGATCCAGGAGTATCATCACGTTCAACCAGCAATTCAATTGCGACATTCTGCAGCAAAATGATTAAAAAAACCATGCACAGTATGCGTTACGTCCTTTCTGGCAAATTGAAAATGCAATGTTGCTCTTAAGCAGAATCTAGTGCTAATTAATAGAAAAGAGTCGGTACTGTTTCAAAATGCTATCTGGTCACAACATTGATATCTTAGAAGCTCACAAATATATTTGAATTTCCAGTGCTTGCTTCGGCCTATTCAGTGAAGCTTATGTCATTTTAACAAAAGTATCTTCTACGTGCAAACAATAAACGTTGAAGGTAGAACTTACAGGGATCTTTAGAATGAGCATCTGCAAAACAATAGTAAACATACTTGGTTTAGTAACCAGGGAAATCCAAACGCTGTGGAAAATAAAAGAGTACAACCCATCATCAAAAACTTTTTAAGTCTTTTTTTTTTATCAAGCATAACCAAAAATTACCCCGTTTGTTATTGTTTTGGGAGTTTTTGAAAATATTTTTTACACGCTTTTTGAAGCAAAAATTTTAAAAATACTCTCAACACAATTCTCCAAAAATTTTATTCTCTAAAAAAAGCATTTTCACCTATTTTGAAAACACTACCAAACGGGTCAATTCTAGATACTTGATCACAGGATGGCTGAGCATCGAATCCATATTCAGATAAAACAACATTCTACACTAATGCAAATTGACGTAGCAAATTGTAGAAGGTTCATAGAGGCACATTTGACCTTTTGAAAGAAGCGCTTAATCTCTCCGACCAAGACATCCTCGGTTTTAACAACTGACAGAGATACTTCAGTCCCACTACAAACAAAATAAGCTATGAAGCAATTATAATGCCAAATTCCCTAAAAGTGTCCAAAACAAAACTTGAAAGTTGAAAAAATTCGCATGCCTGAATTTCACCCCGTTCTTGGGTTTTGAGGGTAGCCGTGTCAACCTTCTAGCAGAAACACTTTCTTTCATGTTTACCAGGAAATTACGTATCTCATTATCAGAAGTACCTGCAATTTCCATATTCTTTCATGTCAACCTTCTAGCCTTGCTTATGAACACTTTCCAATACCATAACTAATCGCTTTGATACCAGAACTCAATACTTTAGCAGCTTCATACATTCCAGTATTTCTATTTCATCCAATTCTTTAATAAAGTTTAACAGCTTCCAGCAACTCATACAATAATAATAATCCTAAAAACACATAGATAATTTTTAACCTAAAAAGATTCAATTCCAAATTATGTAAAATTAAACAAAAAAACGAAAAACAAAAACAACAATAACAAAAAAACCTTAGGGCGGATAAATGATACTCACTTGTTGTTGTGACAGAAAGCACTCCGGCTACACAAAAAACGATGCACATCACATACAAACAAACATGTCGTCGAGCTGAAAAATAAAATTTCAGAAATAGCCGAATTAGTTACCCCAATCTTCAGCTCCAAAAGCTTCCATTGAAAGCTTCATGTCCTGAAAATCCACCAAACAGCTTCCGCTCCCCGTATCCGATACTGATCATATCAAAATCAACAGAAATTCTAGTTCAATACAGAAAACGTTAGATCCACAAAAAGCTGAATTAAAATTCAAACGATAAGCGAGAGATTTACTTGAAATTTGAATCGTATGTGGATCCGAAGCTGAAGAGGATCTGAGAATGATCGATAATCTGCAAAGATCTTCGGAGACTCGGCATCTTTGAAAAGCAGAGGAAATCAACTGCAATCATGAATGAATTCACACACAACAAAGAAATTAAGATTGAAATTTGAAAGTGAAAATCGAAATCGGAAGATCTTTTGGAGATTGAAAGGCGCACATGTAGAGAGAGCTCTTGAAGCGAATTGAAAGTCATTTCAGAGAGTTTCTTGTGGAAGATGAAAAATATCAACGAAATGAAACTCCCGCGCTTTCCAAAAGTAGTTTATGCCTTTAAATGGGGATGGATTTGGAAGTTTGTGAACCTATTTTTTGGAGTAAAATAACACTTGAAAGAAGTAAAATTACACCTAGAAGTTGGAAAATTTTGATATTAGTACCTTGTGTTATATTAAAATATACATTTGGTATCTTATATTTTAAAATATTTTATATTGATACATCGACTTTTTATAAAATCTCTTTTTAGTATTAAAAGGCATTTTTTCAGGACACAAAAGGATACAAATACCCTTTTGTGTAATTGATTGAAAATTTGAGTTTAAAAAAAAAAACCAGCATATGAAGAGGAAGAAAAACCTCAAAATTATAATAAACCCAAAACTTATTGACCCCATCCACAAAACTCTCTCTCATCATCAATTTCTTAGCTTGCCCTCCATCGAGCATCAATGGCCTAAAGGATGCCGAGCACGCAAGGAAACACTGTAGTTCCCCCAGCGTCAAGCTCCCATCAAGATCGTCACTGTTGTCTTCTTCAACAGACGACCATGATTTCTCGACCAGTCGAATGTTCGTCATCGTCCTCAATCGACTTGAAATGTGTCCCTTTCTTCTCTAAACTCCAATAATTACAGCTCTTCTTGTCCTTAATATTCACTTTTTTATTAACAATCGAATCGACTTAAATGATAACGGATGAATCCAAAGGTCGAATCTTTCAATTCATTATCGGAGATTATTATGGAAGAGGGACGTTGGTGGCGGAGGGTGATGACCAGAAGAGAAGCCTCCAACGGGAAGGGCTTTGATTCTTCAAAGGAAAGGATAGGGCAATTGGAGAAGGACGTCAAAGAATGGTTCATCATCGACGTCACTGTTTTTGTCTCGTTTAATGGAGGCTTGAAGGTCCATCACGAAGGCAAGAGAGTAGCTCGGACTAATGGCTAGGCTTTCGCAGCATTCAAAGAGAGAGAGAAAGAGAATGAGAGAGAATAATGAAGAATTATAAAAGTTATTGTTGGTCGTTGTAAGATAGGAAAGTTGAGAATGATAGGAATCTCTGTTACTAAGATTTTTGGAGTTCACATTATTAAGCAATCTTTCACGATTTGCAAAAGAAAGCTGCACTCGAAAATTCTAATAATCAAAACTATCAAGTTATTTATAGATCGCAATTTCTTTCGTCATAAGTCACGGTGGAATTTTATTAACTGAATTATTTAATCATGAAAGTTAAATTTAACTATAAAATTCACTATAGAACTTTTAGAATATTCTTATATTAATTTCGTAAACACTTCATTCAAAAAATTCATACATGATATTTTTCAAGAAAATCCTTGATTTAAATATGTAAATTACATAATTTAATTTTAAGATTTTCTCAGTCATTACAATCTATTCCCTTAAAAATTTTCGTCCCAAAAATTAGAACAACTCGGGGTAGCTTTTCCTCATAATATATTAAATCGTAAACTAACAACTAAATCATAGTAAAAACTAATACAACAAAATATTAAGAAACATCAACCAATATAGTACATAATTGCCATCTCCAACTCGAACATATGCCTAGATATATAGTATAATTTTTTTTATATATAAATAAATTGGGTGAGTTCGAGTAGGATGGATTGGCAAAATCCCAACCTAAATCCACTCAATGAATTTTCGAGGTGGGTTGAGTCAACTCAAACTACTTTTCGGATTTGTCAAATTCAGGTTATCTCAAGTTGAATTAGGTGAGTTAATTGAGTTTATCAAATTATTTGATTTTTTGTTCATCATTGTCTTGTGCAACACTCCCTGTTCTATAAACTTTTTTTTCACCGTAAAGTACATAACTAATCATTGCATTCCAATGATTGGTTCATTTGGTATTCGGGTTCGGAATGGTATGGATAAGAACTTTATGATTTGAACTTGGGTTTTAAATTATAAGGTTTGAAAGGTGGTATTGAGTAGGCTTTGGAAACGTAAAGTTTAAAACGAAAATAATACATCACATCAAATTTAAAACAAAATCTGATATTTGAAAAACTATGGTTTATGAAAAAAATGAGAATGAGAATAATTTTTACTATAGAAAATGGTTTAAACCATAAGAATTTGAGGGGACAAAGTTTAGATTTTGAAGGTTTTGATCGTTTTAAAGCTGTATTTATGGTTTGAACTGACCTTAGTTATTACTTCACTAAAAACTAGTATGAACTGCCTTAAACAATTTTGAACCTATATGTCAAACAGTTTTTAACGTTCTAGAGCTCTCTCTCTCCTTCAATTTATCAATCTTTGGATTTGAGTTTTAAGTAAAATAAATTACTGGCAAAAAAAAAATGTCAACTAAAAGTGATGCACTAGCGTAAAAGTCTGCCACGAATTGTTCTCTAGCATTTAAAGGGTCTTTTTTGGGTGAGAATCCTTAACAATAGTGTATATTTATAAACTATTAAATTCTATATTTTTTATAAAATTAACTGCTGAAAATAAATATTAATTAGTAGATTATTTTTTAATGCTAGTTATAGAAATTGCATTAGATTTAAATAATGATCAAGTATGAAGTTATTGGCGTTGTGTCGGAGATGCCATCTTTTTAACCTAATAAAAATTCACTTGCAAGACTCGTGATCTGGTAACATTAAGGGTCCGTTTGGTAAATGGATTCGAATTAGTGATTTCATTTGAGTTAGTGTGATTTGAATTAGAATTTAAGTTAGTGATTTGAATTGTTATTCGAATTGACGTTTGGATGTGTATTTAAGTTTAAATATGAGTATGGAATAAAATTAAAATTTACGTTTAGAAAGGTAGTCAAAATAGTTTTTGATTTATCAACAAATCTAATTGGAATTTGTGTTTAGAAAGGTAGTGAAAATAATTTTTATTTTATCAACAAATCTAATAAAATCTTAAAGGGTGTTTAGAAGGGTGGTGGGAACTTTTGGTTAGAACTACTTTTACCGTAGCATGTAAGAGCTTTATACTGTTTATAACTAAAAGAATGGTGGGACTCTGTTTAAAACTAAAAACATGGTGGGAACCACGGTTCCCACCACCCTTCAAAACACCCGGTTAATGTTAATTATCTTAAAAAATGTGCAATATGGATCTTAATTTATTCTTCTCTTCACTAGGAACACAATGAAAAAAGAATCATCTTAATTGGATAACAGATGAGAAGTTATGATTTTTTTTTCCTCAAATATAGGAGAGAGGATTTTATTTTTACTGTAGTAGAGATATCCAAGTATCAAAAGTTTAAGGGGAGTTAGAACTCTGAACACTTGAATTTTTGATACTCACAAGATTCGGATTTTAGGAAAACAAACATGTATCAAAATGATTTATAATACCCGAATCTAAATTTAAGTCCAAAGAATTGAAAGAATTTTCGAAACAAACGGGTTCTAAAATTTGCTTTCCAAAGTGGACTCGAAACAATCCGACCCCAAATGGATCCTTAATTTAATATGGTTTTTTGGTCCTCTTTTTCCCCCAAAAGTGGTCTATTATAGCATCCCTAATATATTAGAAGTTTAGCCAAACTAAATTATTTACTAATGCGAGAGTTGTGACTTAGGCCAAATTAGTCTCGAGTCTCGTGACTCGCTTCAATCATACTCTTTGCATTTCTGAAAAAAATAAAATAAAATAAAATCAATACATGCATAAAAAATAAAGCTTATGTGGGTCAATTTTCTAATGAATATGAGAATGTATATTTACGGCATGTCAACGAAATAGGGTTATTTGAGAAAAATCTTTTTTAGCCCCTGAGGCTATAGCTTCCGACACTAACAAAGCAGTGGAGTTATAGGTCCATAGAATCAAATAATAGTACTTATTATTTTATATTGATTATCACGTTTAAAAGATGCCATATGTGGTGAAACTTTATCAAAACAACTCTTATCTAATTGAGCAAACTGTTTAATTGATCAGTCGCTAGACTATAGTTGTTTTCAATCAATAACATAAATTTTATCACTACAACTCTTATCCAATTAGCCCAACTGTGACATTGATTAGTGACTACACAATAGTTATTTTCAATCAATCAAATAAATTTTGTTCAAGGAAATCATCCAAAATAAACTTCTAAAAAATGCAATAGTTTCTTGCAATAAATGCTGTGAATATTTCACCGGAAAGTTTTACAATAAATATTAAAAAAATTATTAATATGTATTTATTTTTTAACCATTAAATTTATAAAAAACTAGCTTCGATGAAATGTCACGGTCAGAATCAAAACTCTGTCAGCAGAGTACGTGAACAACTCTATTTTACATTACAAAGGAAAATATAATCGATGAAAACAAAGGTAACGCAAGTTGTCCTAGCGGAAAGAAAAGGGACAACGATTAATCGGCGAGTCAGTTCAACAAGAGGCAATTAGACTCGTTGACTTCAAAAGCTTGAATCTTGTGACAAGCATGTGATAATAGTCAGCCATTGAACAACCAATCAAACAAATAGAGAAGGTTGGCGCAATGCCGTTATGTCAAAAAGGTCAAAATGAACTTTTTTGTGACAGTGTCATTTATTTTTTTTAAAAAATGCATTTTACTATCAATTATAGTGAGATAATTTTTAATAATTTTTTTTAGTGTCCAAAAGACTCTATTTTAGTATTTACAAGTATTCTTGTTATGAAATATCTGTTAAATCCTTTAATTTACACCAAAATAATTTTATAAAGTGTATTAAGATTATTTTCAAAACATATAAATAAATAAATAATAAAATAAAATAATATATCAATTTATAAAGTTTTAAGGAAAAAATTTAAGTTTTTTTAAGATATTCTTTTTTGTTAAATATCCATCAACATCAATATTTCTTTTTTTAGACATTTACATTTCAAACTTCTGTTTTAAACCACCATTTAAATCATACAACTTAAAACTTGATTTGAAATGATATCCAATCTAAATTTGTATTTGTATAAGCATTAATAACTCTATTAGGAAAAACATGAAACAATAAAAAGAAGTTATTAATTAAAAAAAATGAAATAATAGTGTTAAATTATAAATATAAATACATAGGAATAAAATCACTATTAAATGTTGATTCGAAATGTTGAATTGGAGGAAGGGTTTGAATTCTAACAGGGTGGTTGAGAGCATTAGTTAGAACCAATAATTTGAACCAATTTTGGTTAAAAACACTAAAGCAAGTGAAAGCTTTATATTATAGCACACTTTTTCTTGACACTTTAACATATGAAAGTTTTACATGGTAACAATCAAATATTTTGGTTTTACCTCACATTAGCAACAACCACATAAGTTAACATTTCAGCATGCTTTGAATTATTAACAGTTCAGCATGGTTTGAATTATTAATTTAGTTTGAATTAAATGTTTTATCAACATCTGACTGGTTTTGTTGGTAGGGAATTGTTTCACTTAAGCAGGTTCAAGATTTTAACTCATAAAATTTAAATTTTTGTTCAAATTTTATGTGCAAGTTATGAACTAAATGGACCAATTACTCAAATTTATTTACTAAAAATAATCACAAAACAAAAATGCTGAATCAACATATTAAAATAGATGCAGGTCTCTAATTATTTCATAAAGTTTCATTCATGATACATTATTTATAAATTTAAAAAAAAAAAAGTGACGAGGGAACATCTTAAAAGTCAAAGGTAAAATCGAATCTGAACTTTTCCAAATACAATTAACGAAAGCAGAGCAGGTAGACATCGATGAAAACAGAGAGAACTCCATTTCCACGCACGCGTGAACATCGGAATCACCACGTTTTTGTTACTTTTCATCATTTCCAAGTTTCGATAATTCTGCTTTCAGTTTCAGAATAGAAAAGCCTCCCCCAAATATAACGACAGATAATAAATTCTGAGTTTGGTGTGGGGGGTTGGGGAGTTTAGCCGGTTCGCAATTTTTTTAATTATTTATAAATACCAAACTTGAAAACAGAGAAGACTCAAGAGAGATTTCAACTTTCAACGCAGAAGAAAACTCAATGGATCACGGAAATCCGTCTCAAGAACATGTTTCTCATTTGGCTCTGGATATCGGAGGTAATAATTTTTTTTTCCTTTCCAATTTTCATGATCTTTTTGTTCTATCTTTTCTGGGTTTGACTTTGATTTTTTTTTTTTAAATTCAAAATGGGTATTAATTCCTTCGATACTACAGTTATGAACTTTTTTTTTTTTTTTTTTTGTGGCAGGGTCTTTGACAAAGTTGGTTTATTTCTCGAGAAACAACGAGTGTTCCGTCGATAATAACGAGAAAAAGTCTTCTTCAAAGGAGAGTCTGTTGGTCTCCAATGGCGATAAGAAGTTTCCTGTTCTTCAGGGGAGGCTTCATTTTGCAAAATTCGAAACCAGCAGAATAAATGACTGCTTAGACTTTATACACCGCAATCAACTCCACCTTGGTGGTATGTAGTTTCTCTCTCTCTCTAAGTGACTTGGTTAATTTGGTTCAATAATTTGTATCAAGTTCGATTTGAGCCACCAAGCTCGGAAACTTGTTCATGCATATGTGTTATTTGGCATTTATTTTACAAACATTTTTGTGCGTGCAAGTATATCTTCATCCATGTAAACTTGCAATGAGCTTGGAACACACACACACACACACAGAGACACATACATATTTCCATGATCTAAAAGTCAACTTTGTTAATTAGCCTAATGCATAATTTTTGCTATCATGCGTCAAAGAGCGGCATTTTTTAAGAACAGTTTGGTATTATTTTTGGAGGCTTTCGAAGTCCTTCGCGTGTTACATGACAAGTAGTGCGCTCAGGTGTTTGAAAATATTTTGAACAAAAACCATTGCACTCTTAGCATTATTTTGAAAAGTTGGATTTTATCTTTTTTTGTCTTATGTTGGTAAAAGTAGAATCTTTTTCTCTAAAAGCACAGTAAGCCCAATCTAAGTCTATCTATTTCAGATGCTTTTGATTTTTAGATGTTCTCATGATTCGTGTTACAAGTCTACTAGATGATTGCAGGCTGTGGGCATTGTGGAGCTCATGGCAACGAAAAGCGTATTATCAAGGTAACGACAATTTCCGACTTGTCAATGTTGTGAACTTGAAGAGGCTGGTCTAGTTATCCTGTTTTTCATCTGGATAAAAACTCTTTGGATTTTCTCTTGACAAGTGACTTTTGATGAGAAGGCCACAGGTGGAGGGGTCTACAAGAATGCTGAGCTCTTTAAAGAAAAACTTGGGATTTTCCTCGACAAGGAAGATGAAATGGACTGTCTTGTTGCTGGAGCAAACTTTCTGCTTAAGGTGGGATTCTAGTACCACAAGTCATGTACTGTTGTACTGCACATAATGGTTTTGTTTGACTAATGAAGTTGGCCCTTTGGTTGCTCTCCCAGCAGGCAGTTCATGAAGAAGCCTATAGTTACATCGACGGTCGCAAGGAATTTGTGCAGATTGACCATGACGATTTATATCCATATCTGCTTGTCAATATTGGTTCTGGTGTCAGTATGATTAAGGTATCTTCCTTACATTATTTTCTCTAAATCAATTTTTGGCCCGTTTGATTCGTGGGTTTGAACAGAAAGTTTGAATAGAAATTCAAATTTTTCTTAGAGAAAACACTGAAGCAAAAACGTTTGAACTGTGGGTCAAATGGTGAACTAAACGGGGCCTTTACTGTTTCACAGATCCGAATCTTTCTTTGAGTTGAGAATGGTCCTGAGTCTTGTGCTTTTATAGGTAGATGGGGATGGCAAATTTGAGAGAGTGAGTGGAACCAGTGTTGGTGGTGGCACCTTTTGGGGTTTGGGAAGGCTTTTGACCAAGTGCAAGAGGTAAAGTATCCTTCTATATAGTTTTGTAGAACAACCAATGTTCTCCGTTCCTTTAATATCAATATAATGATACTATTACTTGATTTTTCATTTGAAGTCAAATGTGTGATTTTTCCTGCAGTTTTGATGAGTTGCTTGAGTTAAGCCAACAAGGAAATAACCGAGTGATAGACATGCTTGTTGGGGACATTTATGGTGGAATGGATTACACCAAGGTATACAATGGCGATGCGAGCTTTCTTTTCTCCCTTCTAATTTTCCCATACTAGGTTTGTTTGCTGCAACATGACTTTTCCAATTGTTTCAGATTGGCCTTTCATCAACTACTATTGCTTCTAGCTTTGGCAAGGCAATTTCTGACAATAAGGAGATTGAGGATTACAACCCCGAAGATATTGCTCGGTCCCTCTTGAGGATGATTTCAAACAATATTGGACAGGTCAGCTGCCTCACTTTTAGCTTGCAACAAATAGAAACTGCTGCTAAAATTGACTTTTAATTGCCATGTCTTGGGGGACAAGGGCTTTTACATGTGTCTGATATTGTAATCTTTTTTCAGATCTCGTACTTGAATGCTCTCCGCTTTGGACTCAAGCGGATATTCTTTGGAGGGTTCTTCATCAGAGCCCATGCTTTTACCATGGACACAATATCCGTTGCAGTTAATTTCTGGTTAGATGAGAATTAACAGTTCAGTTTTCTTTTCTTCCATATGACTACACGTAGTTCTCTAACACATAATTTTCCGCTTCCTGATATCTTTTTTCAGGTCTAAAGGTGAGGCAAAAGCTTTGTTTCTTAGACATGAAGGATTTCTTGGAGCATTGGGTGCCTTTACGAGCTATGAAAAGCATGACTTCAATGACTCGATAGTTCGCCAGTTGGTACAAAAATCGCCCATTAGTGCATCTCACGCAGGCTACAAGATTCATGGTCCACTAAACGGGGAATGGAATGAGCACGAAAGTATAGAATGTAGTGTTTATGTTAATTAGAATCTGCATCCATTTATCTTAGAATTTGGATATGGGGACAAAAGGAGCAATCTCTGGCTGCCTGTGTGCACCCTTTGCAAGTCCAAAGGGATCGAGATTTGGTTGACATATGTTAGTGTAACATAGTCGAGAGTTAAGAAAAACTGTAATACAATATCACTCAAAATCAAGTGATGAGAGAGAAAACAACTCTGTTATGAGTAGACAATAATCTTTCCTCTGATTGTTTGTAACATGATCTGTATGTTTGTAATCCTTTTTGGCTCAAAATGCTGTAATTTTGCTTTGCTTTAATAAATAATTGGGCTCAAATGTTCCAATTCTGCCTTTTTATTCATTAAATCCAATCATTTATCACCATTGCAGTCTGCCGCGCAAACTGCAAACACCACATCACATATACAAACACATAAAATATCAATTTTATGTATTTTGATTATTGTATTTACACAAGCACATATATTCTCATGAATATGTATTGACCCAAAACACCCTTTCCGGGGGAAGTTGACAGAGACTCTTCAAACACACACTCATGTATACATATATATACACACACATATAAACAAGATGATTATTCCGTTAATTTTGATGATCACTTGTCGCATCTTGAGTAGTCAATTACACAATAACAGGAAACTAAAATGACGGACATTAGTTCCCTTAATCGTTCAAATATTGACATCTGCTTAAGAACCTGAAGAACAAATCAATAGGCGGTCAATAGCACAAATCAGTAGGCAGTCAATAGCCTCCTATGATCTTGCTTTGCATTTCTCCTACGCAGAGCCCATCTTCTTTTAATATCAGAAAAATTATCAACTTCAGAAAGAATATCTTCAGACAGTTTAAACTCCTTTTTAGACTTTTCAGGGCCTAAATCACCCCTGATTCTTGCAGCTTCAGCAAGTAGATCATTTATCAGCATCTCTGTGGTTCTGGTGGTAATACCTCGTAGATACCAAGAAATGGGCGGGGGCGGAACGATTGCTGGTTGAATTAGCTGATCCAAGTTCACCTTTGATCCTAGCCTTCCTTTGCCTTTGGTGCACGAGCAATACTCTGACCACGTCTTGGGCTTGAATGGAAAGCATGTCTTCTCATCAACGAACAAGGGTTCCACCATCCAGCAACCTTCAAATTTTTTCATAAACCCTGTTTTCATTTGCTTGAACTTCATCTGACAAAGATAGTCATTACAAAAGAAAATGAGACTTACATTTCCCATTACATAATCTTTGCAACAAATGCTTTTTTAAAGCAGAATATTTTAACCTCCTGCGACTCTCTAAAGTCTAATGATTAGGAAATTTAGCCGAATTATGATCTAAAATACTAGTGGGAACAAGTCAACCTCAGTTTAACAGTATCATTGTGAAATCAACAAGTCAGGAGACTTTACTGAGTGATCTTCTCTATTTTGATCAACTAAAACATGAACTGCGATGGTTCCCGACCACCAAAGAAATTTCCACAAAGCTGCTTGCTCCAACTCAACCACCTGCCTGTGACCTTCATCGACCAAAACTTTTCTGGATATCACTTCCTGGGAAGATTTTAAAAAAAACAAAAAGAAACTTTAGCAATTTGTGTTGTTCTTCTTCTTTTAAACATTGCTTTTAAGATTATAAGCATAGAAAACAAGAGGCAATCATTTAAAAGGAGAATGTCAAAGCCTCTTGAAGTTCTTTAAGAGAAAACTTTTGATATGAAAAATGTAAAACCAAGTGGAGGGAGTGATGCAACTTGCCTTGATATTCTTGAAAACTCTCTTGTTATCCGGGTCAATTACGATGTTGTACACTGCATCAGGGGGCAACCCGACATCGACACTCACTTTGAGGTTGCAAAGAGAACCTTTTGGTACACTGACCTGCCAAGAGTAACAACGTTTTTTACCCAAGGGACCTTGATCTCTATATATTCTAAGAAGCTACTCTCTATATGATACGTTAAGCTATTAAAGGTGAATGAAAAAGGGCCATTCAAAACAAGCAAAAAGCTATCATGGATAAAGTATAACAGAATTAGCTTTATATAGGAAGACCATATCTGATGCTGATGTGAATGACATTACTAATGTTATATTTGACACCAAAATGTATAAAAATGGTATATAGTCGAAATGTTATTCCATTGTGTGCTCCAATGTATAATGCTATTTCTAATACTATATCTACTTCTTATCATAGTTATTAAGCTTCAAAACTTGTAAACTTTTAACTTAAAAATGATTTGTAAATAATACACTTGTGATGAATAAATGAAAAGGCTAATACATCAACCAATAACAATTAAATTAAAAATTCACCATATGCCAAATTCAACAGAAGAATAGCATTATATTAAAGAGTGGTTTTCTCTCACAAATGCTAAAATTTGACACTGGAACGCTAATTCAGCATCCAAGGTACCAAAATATAGAAAGTGCAATAACTGAGATTATACGTGCCCAAACCCAAGTGAAGAGTGATAATATTTTAAGTAAGGTTTTAACATGTAGCAACCTTAGGCAAGATTACAAAGAAAAGGACATTCTTCACCTTTATTTCTCGATGTTGATCAGCCCATGAAGGATTTTCTCTCCATGCCTGCAGTTGCTTTTCCAGGTCAACACCAGAAAAAGAAAGTGCCCCTTTTCCCCCTTTAAGGTCAGAGTTCAGGGAAAGATGTCCATCATCGTTTGCAAATCTCTTCAGCTGTGACTGAAACAAAAACAAGGCAAGGAAAAGACAATAACTTTCTCCCTCTAAAACTATTAATCAAAATTAAAAACCCATTAGCCAAATTAAAGAAGCCCTTTTGCTTTGACCAAATTACTTACCTTAAGAGAATTCTGAAGCTTGTGAGGTAGTTGCCCCAAAAATTTAGGAACTGCCATGTTAAAGTTCTTGGAGGTCCCATTCCTTTCCCTTTCTTGAATTTCTACACTTCTTTTTGTCATCTCAATCTTAGCAATTAAAACTGCATAAATTATCAAGCGCTTTGACAGATGCATACAGCAACCAAATAAAGGTTCAATTTATAATTAAATTGTCAAACATTTCCAGCAAAAGTTAGAGACTTTTCTACTAGCCACATGATAACAACAACAATAGCAATAAAATAGGCACCTAAGAACCAAGGAAAGAGAAGCTCAAAAGCAAATCAAACAAAACTCAATTTATTTATTTATTTTTAACCAGGAGACATAGAATTCAAGAGAATTCACTTAACATTTATTTTTTATTAAAAAAAAAGAAAAAGAAAAAGGGCAAAGAAAACAACTTACGAAGCTGGTGCTTTAACAGGAGGAATATTCATTCCATTGCAGATTTTAATAAAGAAGCTCAAAAGCTAAGGTGCCAGATTCGCTTGGTTAGCACTGGGAGAAGACTGTCACGTGATGCACGTGCAATACGCAAGGTGCGAGAGGAAGGAAATTCTCCCACACAACTAGTTTTAGCACGCCACGGCGATCGCCCCAAAGATCTTATATTATTGACCATTGGATTAGATAGACAGACCTACTCCAGCGGTGATAGAAGGGTGTGTGGGCCCTCATTTCTTTTCTAACTGCTTGCTTTATTCTTGCAAGTCTTCTAAAATAATTGGATTAATTATAAAAATTCTTTTTAAATTATAGTTTTTATAACATTTTATCTCTCCAACTTTAAAACATAATATTTATTTTATCTGAAGTATGACCTATTAACAAAAATGGCTCTTCTGATAAAATTTTAACAAAAAACTGACAAATGATTTAAAAGTGAAGGGTATTTTAGTAATTTTAGTTGTAAAATAGCCATAAAATTAAAACCATAATAAAAATAGTCTTTATTAACTATTAAAAGCAAAAGCAAAAGCAAAAAATAATAATAATAATTAAACCCACTATATCATTAGAATCCTTTTTTTGATATATCAACATTTTTTTCAAAATTTTATTATTTTTTCACACCCAAAAAGTATTTTAAATTTTAAAAATGATATATATTAGTGAAATGAAAAAAGAATATAACACAAATATATTCAATATAATAAAAAATATCACATAAAATTTTCAAAGAGAAAGAAAAACTCTGATGGTATTAATAAAATTTCTTTCATATTTTTAAAATTTATATTGGTATTTATAATTTTTAAAATTTTAAAATACTTTTTGAGATGAAAAAAAAGTTAATAAAATTTTAAAGAAAATTTATGTATATAAAAATAGAAAGATCCAAATAGTAGCATATTTTTAATTATTTTTTATCTTAATCATCAATAAAGACTATTTTTATTATAGTTTAATTTTTTTGGTTATTTTTATAACTTAGATTACTGAAATACCCTTAATTTTAAAATTGTTTAATATGTAGTTAAAATTCTAACAAAAAGACCATTTTTGTTAACAATTCATACTTCAGGAGAATGAATATTACGTTTTAAAGTCACAGGGTAAAGTGTATAAAGACTATAATTGAGAAGGAATTTTTGTAATAAATCCAAAAAAATTTGGTCCAATTTCCTTTGTTCTCAATTTTGCCCTTTTCAGAATCTTTTGCTATTACATATGCAGCGTGAAGCTTAAAAAAGAAACAAGAGGTTTGATTGATTCTCATTATCTTTGCCTCGAATCAACACTTGCCGCTTTCTTTTTATGTGGTTTCTTATAGACTCGGATAATAAGTTGAGGAAGAAGAATCTACTATTTGGCAAAATGATTTAAATATATGGATTTAAATCATTCATACAGTGTTCCATGTTATGCTAAAATGAAAAATAAAAATATATTATAATGTGAAGTTTTCACTTGTTATAATGTTTAAACATATTTTTTTCAATTTAAACTAATTTACCAAACATTCTAAAAGATAGACTAGACATTTCATCACGAGAAATCACACCTGTTGCGTCTACTTTATCAGTAGTTTTGCCCACAAGATAGAGAAAATAGGGAACGAGAAAATAAACAAGGCCAATTTTTTCATTCTATTCCCTGGAAGAGCATATACAAGACCTCCTGCAGAAGTGGAAGATAGAATAATAATATCACAGACGTCGCTCAAACTCACGCCCCTTCTTAAACATATAGCAATATCTCAATGGTGACGCAAAAGATAGCAAATTTTTCATATTAATAGCAAAAATTAACTTAATTAAAAATTTTCATAATTTTTAATGATTATAGTGTTAATCATCGTTAATTAGGTTCTGTATTACTGTTGACATCTACTTGTTAAAATGGTACGTTAAACGACCAACGACTATGTCCGTTAATGGGCTTTACAAAGCAAAGTTGACTTTGAAGGTAGAGTCATTGTGTTTAGAGTTAATTACGACAGCGTTCAAGAACATAGTTGAAACCAAATCTCTATAAAATGTGAGGGCTTTATGCTATAATATATTTTTGCTTTACAGTGTAGCATGTAAAAGTTTTACATTAAAACAGTTGAAAGTTTTAACTAAATTGTCAAACGAAGCCGTATGTGTCCGTTGTGTGAGGATTGACCAAAAAAACTTGTCCACAAACAGAGATATTTGCACATTAATTCACGAACTGACTTGGAATGACTTTTATACCCTTCCTTAGAAGTAGATTAATAGATTTTTTTTTTATATTTTTTTTTATTTTTTTTACAGGTGTATGATGTATGCTAACCGTTTCCTTTCTCCGTGAAAATGCTACCCATCTTGTAAACTAATAAAGTTTGAATTTTGTGGGTGAAATCAGTTATTGAAAATAATAAAAAAATATCAAAAAATAGATAAAAAAGCTTTGCAAAGGCAATTAGTTATTTGAAAATGATAACTGTGACTACGGACTTGTTAATAAACATGGTGACGGTATTATTGTATTATCGACATATCTTAAACTGAAAGTCTAAAAATGGTCATTTTATGTAAATACTTCCTGTGTTTATTGTGTGCAGTGTTGTTGTCGTTTGTTGATGAATACAATGCTGTAGTTTCAAGAACGAGCGTCGTCTCCACTAAAAAGAAAAAGGGGAGCGTCATAAATTATTGTCGTTTGCAAAAATTTTGAGTATACCGTCGTTTTTTTACTGGAATTTTCTTTTGAAGGGATACTGGAATACTTATGTTCCCTTGAATTCTGGTCGTCTGTAAAAATTTTGACTGCAACGTCGTTTTTTAAACACTGGAATGAGTGTTACATTGTTAATCTGACATTCTTGCTTTTCCGGTCTTTTTTTTTGGGTTCTTCTTTTGGCATGCCTAAGTCATGTCGTTTTCAAAATCATTCTGTCGTTTTCCTCAACTGCTGTTTTTTTCTATTTTGAATTTATTGTTATTTTTAAGGTCCTCATCCTCATTCCAACGCCGTTTGTGAAATATTTCAGATATGTTGCTGTATGTAGAGACGCTTCTAAAGCACTTAACGATCTACATAGAAATGTTGTCGTGTAAAAAGTTATAGTCGTCTTCCTACTTTCTTGTTGTTGTATTCTAACATTGTCGTTTTTATGACATATTTTTTTTGCTTTTTATCAATTTTGTAAATTTTCTTTCTTTTTTTTTTTCCTCTTAAAACATAACCAAAAAAAATAGATGTATAAGCAAGTAAAACCGGCCTTTCTTGGCAATCCAATGCATTTACGAGACCTTAAAATTGAGCTTGCGTGAATCATCAATGAATAGGAAAAGTTGCACCTCTTCTTTTTCTAAAACGGAGACAAAGACAGGAAAAAGCTATACGCTTATTATTCGAAATTCTACATTTTTCATCACCTATGAGGATAAAACGGAAAAAACAATAAACAAAGGGGGGGTTAAAAAATCAACGTTGTAATTTTCCACAAAAAAAAAAATAAATAAAGTACTGTGAGAACACCTGAAAACCACAGCAGAATTTTAAAAAGACATAAATCATATAAACGACGACAAAAATTTAAAGGCAATTAGCAGAATTGAAAAGAGCAAAGCTGAATTTAAAGTCATGTTGAAAAATAATATCACAAAAGATGGACGAAAAAATGGGCAAGCGAGAGACCATTTGGGAAAATACGGACCCCAAAAGCGCTAATAAGTATAATAGGAAACAAAAAAAAAAAACCCTGAAACGACACCAAAACGACATGGTATTCACAATGAATTTGCAAGCCTTGTGAATTCATCTGAAAGAGCAATTTTACCAACGGAAACAAAATTTTAAACGACATAAATGAACAACAAAAACGACAGACACTGAAAAGCAACAGAAAAATGAAAACGACCTATAGTTTGAATTTTGAACAAACCAAAACAAAACTCAAAATCACAATATTCACAACAAACGTGAAAGTGATGTAAACTCTGAAAACAACGACCATCGGAAAAATGACACCTGGGTTTAACGATGGACTGTGAGTGCACAAAATGACAATATGGGGAAGAAGCAGTGGGGGAAAAACAACACCAGAACAAGCAAACCACAGACAACATGACAAGCGGAACAACAGAAAATTTGAGAACTTTTTGTTGCTACGGTGTAAATACTCCACACTCGCATGCAACAACGATACAAAAAATATGTTACAATATAAAGTTCTCCCGTACTGTAATTTTAGTTCAAAAAACTCAATTCTAAACATACTTTTCAAACACCCTAGTATCAAATTAACCCAACAAAATAACAAAAATAAAATAAATAAAAACGACCCATAACGTAAGAGATGACAGAGAATTGTACTGCCTTGGTCTGTGCAAAACTGTAAATTTTGTTTCGAGCATTAAAAAGAATAAAGCACAAAAGATAATGCAACCTCTCAAAACAACCTGAACAGATTATTTGCATACATAGTAAGATCACAAATTTTTCATATAAAATCCCACAACATTACACTGACCGACTACTACAGATCATAAGCAATCACATTGAAAGCCTGACTAGCATTCATGACAAGGACAACGTCATACTGGTGTGTCTTCTTATTTGACAATAAAAAAAACAAAAAAAGACCAGACACCAGGTTGCAAACCAGATAAATACATAGCAAATTTCTAGATGGTTTATCAAACTTTGCGGCACACATCGCCTTCACAAACAAATCCCTCTGCTGTTGTCGGTTCATCCTTTGCTTCTTCAGCCTGTTCCTCCAAATGCTTCAGATGTTCTTCAGTAAATGGGTAAGCATCGGCCCCATGAACTCCAATGAGGCCTCGTGCATCCTTGGTGACTGTTCGACCGGAGGAGCCAATGGCTATAGCTGTAGGAATGCCTTCAACTTTGAATTTGCGGTTCAAAAGTTTATTCCTCTCATCACCATAAGGAAGGGCCAACCAGGGCATGCTGGAGTAGTATTCATCAAAGGAGGACTGATCACTGTCACTTGAGATGAAGATCACTTCAAAATCATTGTCTTTTGCTTTAATGTCATGATATGCCTTGATAAGCTTAGGAGTGAATCCACGGCAAGGTGGGCACCAGTGAGCTGAGAAATAGAGCAGAACGTTCCTTCCAACAAGTTCAGACACAGGCACCTGATCAAGGGCAGGATTGAATATCTGAGTCCTCCTATAGTACCATACATAATTGACAAGAAAAACTATCAAGAAACACAAATCTAGAAGTAGCAGAACGAAGAAACGTACCTTGGAACCATTTTTTCCAATTACAAAATCTTTGTCTCCAGAAACCAACAGTGACTCCAATGTCTGCGATGCTTCTTTTGCTTTCTCGATCTCAACAAGCTCATCGAGCTTCTCAGGTGTAAAAGGGTAGGCATCAATGCCATGTTCTTCAATGAGTTCAGCCACATTAGGGTTCAAAGTTTTGCCGTCTGGGGCTATTATAGTCAGCGTAGGAATGGTTTTGAGCTCAAAGTATCGGACGAGCTTTTCACAGCTTTTGTCCTTAAAAGGCAAAGCCAACCATGGCATCGTCTCAAGCCCCTGTTCGTACTCTTCTTCTTCATAGTCCAGAGGTATTAAAACAACCTCAAATTTCTCACCTTTTTCCTTGAGCTTATTGTAAACGTCCACAAGCATGGAAGTAAATTCAACGCATGGTTCATGAGTGGTCACTGAGAAATAGAGGCCAACTGTTTTCCCTTCGAGCTCAGACACTGGAACCTGTACATATATTAAAAGATCATTAATGTTATTCAATTCAATAAAAGTCTAAAGCAGAGCCAGCCTACCAAGGTAAATAAGAAAAAATTTACCTGATTCCCATTGTTTGAGATCAAATAATTACGGGATCTAGAGACCAATATGGAACTCAAGGTTTGGTTCCTCTTTGCTGCCTCTTCTTCCTCTTTCAAGAAGCTGATTCTTTCACGGGTAAACGGATAGCCATCAACTCCATGTTCC